>WOGR01002200.1:0-17979 GCA_015342045.1 Leptinotarsa lineolata | reverse complement strand
CCCCTAGTAGGACCGAATTTTGTGCAGACAAACCTATTTTATTTGAAGTTTTCTTTCCTCATACGAGAAATCGGGCAAATTCGGGTGTGGTTATGGTGGGGCGATGACAAAACATGTTGTTGGTCGTTTGCTTCTGCCTAATTCGAAGAATGATACTCTGAAAGGAATTCGATTTTCAATTATGGCAAATCATAATGATACACACTACCTTACACTGACAAGTAGCCAAACAGCCCGAAACCGGTCCAACAATTGAAAATCGATTCCGGCAGATGTATCGCCAACAGCATGTGCAGGAAAAACTTCCGTATGGAATCCTGCACTGACACCTGTCGGATATAATCCAACGCTCTTCGTGATATTAGCCAGGAAAGTAGTTGTTTTCTGATAGGTGGCAGTCCATTAACCTATAATGTAGATAAAGTTGAGACTGGCCTGAACGAATTGTTCTTATAGATAATTTGATTCAAAGCCAGTCTTCAAGTATGCCCACTTACTTTATTCGAAGTTATCAATCAAGAATATCAACGGTGTTCTGCTGCAAAGTCATATTTCTCTCTCTCCAACTTCCACTACAAGTAAGCAACCGGATAATACTAGAGCGTTGCGACACGATTTACTATCAGACAGTGATGTTTCGATCTACAATGGATCATCAGTCAACGTTTGAACTCCTCTATTCTTAAGTGAAACAATTCTGAAATAGTTAACTCCATTTTTCAGTGCGACCCTTTTGAATTTCATTTGATTTACATTGAAATATTTTTTCGTAGTTTCTGCGGCAAGAAGTTCCCAAGGTGATTGTAATACCAGTTCAAGAACAGGAACAGGAAACATATGTCTCACGACTTGTTTCTTTTTGTCATTTTGTGATTGTGTCATGATCTTTGTTACAATTCAAATTGATTTTCATGGGGATTCAACAAAAAATTGATTGCGTCAGCGCAATTAATTTACGGCGAAACAGTAAACTAAAAACAACGTCGCATTTCCAAGCCAGTAAGAAATTACACCACAATCAATTGCGTAGGTAGTTGTGGTGTTAGGAAAGTGATTTTTGTTATATATATATACTCAATCAAACAAAGGTTTCACTCACGTAGGCGACCTTTTGCTAACAGGTGAAAATTTTTATTAAATAATCTTTGCGGTCGGTTTTTATTTCTTTCAGTACTTTATCGCTAAATATTGTATACTGTGTTTCCTTATAGTTAAAAGTAATAAATGCTCCTTATACACGCACAACAGAGTACTCAAACAAAATTTTGTGATTTCTTTATGAATAGCAACAGATCGTGTAGGCGGGTTTGTGATACTTTCCTGGGTTCACCCTATTTTTGTAGCACAAAAAAATATTTTATTGGCGTTCGCGTCGTTTTCTACCTGCAGTGTTGTGCGTTTGGGTATTTTATCAGAAATTCTTCTGAAAACTATCAATAATATTCGTATTTATATACAATTAATATTGTTATAACATTTCAACTGAAAATATTCACCTTATTCAAGAAGACATTCGGTATGAGCAAGAATTATGGTATGTTTTCATCTGATGAACCTGATGAATCTTTGCCGAATATTATGAATGGAAGTCAACGTATCAACATTCCTAAGTGAAATAATTAAGGTGAAACCCTTTGAGCTACTTCTTCAAGATTTCATCAAACTATTATACACTAAAGTCATCTGCTTTACATGACCAAACTTTCTGAACGTATTCATTTATGCCGTTATAGCAACCATTATTGTTATTTGCCAGGGTGGCACTCGTTTAAATGAAAAACTCTTTTCAGTAACACAAATTCACAACTCGTAATACTTGAAATTATATAATACTTCAAACTCAACCATCCTTCACTCCCACTTCTCTTTTCTTGTTATTCCTTTTGAGCTCGTATCATTCCCTTGCGCATCCAGCAGACATTATGTAACCAGATTGAAGTTAATAAATCATTCTTCACCTTCGCCATTTTCTCTCTTCCACCATTTCTTGCAGAATCTTTCAGAAACATTACAGGTGAACGTTATAAAACTCTCATTTATTGACATGGTAGTATGTTTTCTACTAGCACTGTTACCTTTCGCTCGTTCATGAGTTAAACCAAAACAATCAAATTATCAACTGACCGTGAAGTTTTCTCGAGAAAAATAAAAGTGTGATATTGATGAAAATTGAAGGGTATTATTTACGCGATTAATGTTCAATGAAGTTTTTCTCCGTTGAATTATTTTTCGGTTAATTCTTGTAAAAATGAGTTTTAGATTTTCAGTTCCCTATGTAATAATTTTGAAAATTTAGACTGCATTAGAACTTGTGAAAGGATAAGCGATTTTTTCATTATTTTTGATGAGTCATTTCTAATTGGTTGTTTTTTCTTAGGTTTCTTAATCTATACTTTAATCTGATAACTATTTTTTTGAGTACAACTTCTGCCTTCCTTATCATGGAGAATAAGATAAGATTATTGTTATTAAGTTTTCATATCGATGGTTTAGCGCACAAATGTGTTAAGTACAATTCTGAGTACGTCTCAGAATATATAATTGTGGTAATTGTTTACAATGTCGAAGTCATCGTAGTCTAGTTGATTGAATGTGTTAAGTACCGATGAATAGACCCACAATCGTGGTTAGTGCACTTGACACCTGTGGTATTATAAGTTAGGATATAGTTAGATATGCACTTATGCAAGGTGATCACTTACAACATTTCTGTTTTTTATTCAGCTATAAGTGGGGTGATTGGGCTTTGCATTAATGAAACAAATGAGTCTGGATTGTACATAGGATGTGATGGTAGGTCTTTAAGAAACACAGTTTATAATGCAAACCCAGAAGGAAAATTAATTGCTGTAAAAGCACACATTTATTCATTTCCTCAAATTGAGTCTCAATATTGCAAAAAAGATAAGCGAAGACTCTAAGTACCCGAGTTGAATTCGTCCCGTATATATCGGCTATAACAAGATGACTATTGTAAAGAAAGGAACATTACACCAGTGGCATCTTTTGTATGCTGCAATATTTTCCTTTCATATTATGTTCCATCATCATTCTTCATTCCTAAAAAAGATCAATGCACTGAATGTAATGCATACCATTCTGTCACTGATAGAACTATTTTGTAAGACAACTGGTACAAACATAAAAAGCGAGAAGAGTAAGCTATGAAAACGAAGTCTTTGGATAAGCTGAAGACGATAGCTGATGAAGGTATCATCTACAGATCAATAACTTTTGATCTTGAATCAGGTTTGAGTTTCCGTATTCGGAAGATGATAAAATTTATTAAAAACGTAAAGTCAATATTCACAATTTCACCATGGTGCAGCCAAAAAAGATGGTTTTTGTGATTTATGGGATGAGTGCAATGGAAAAGAAGGGTAGTACTGGTGACATTAAAGAAGTTATTTCAGAAAATGTGTTCAATGTTAAAGTTAATACCCAAAACGAAAAAGTTAACTGGCTGCATATTAAACGGATTCGAGTCCAGAACAAACCTTCTCATAAATCAACACACAAGAACTACCGAATGAAAAAATTACGACAAGAATGAAGCAAAAACCGTCTTTGGATTGGTCATCTCTCAATTTGAAACAGATGTATACCTTCAAGCTGAAGGTAACGAAAGCTAAGAAAACCGACCTGTTACAGCTCTTGAAATTGAAAGTAATTCCTGAAGACTATAGAAATTTTATAGAGGAAATACCGACGACCAACCAAATAATGAACGTCGCCTCAGAATCTCATGACGATGTTGAAATAATATAATGATCTAGAACCTTGAACTTTTTTTTAAGAAATGCCATCTTGGTTGTGGCATTTTTTTAAAATTTTGTTCCTTCCATCGAAATTATTTCATTCAATTCGAATAGTTGAGTATCAAATAAGTCATTACATGCAAAAAATCACACAAATGAGGAGAGTAACTGAGGTTAGTTTCCAAATGTGTTAAGTGACTCAAATGATTATTAAATTGTTATTTTTTCAGTTACTTGTGTACATATACACACAATATATACATAACCCGAAATACGTTTATACGAGGTTCATCTTTTTTTGAGTGCAATGTCCGACGGAATTATCTATAGGACTCGTAGATTTTCTAGACCTGGATGTCACAGTAGCTGTAGCTCACGTTCATGTCTCTCGTTACTTACGAGTATTCAACTATTGCGATAACTAATTTTTCAGCCTGACGCTCTCATCTCTAAATATCACTTCCAAACTTTTTTGTATGTTCGCGATTGCGTTCTAGTATCTTCATGTTGGCTTCTGAGAACTAGTTGGAAGGTCACGCGACTGTCGATGAAATGGCACAATATTTTGTCGGACATAATGCAGTGGCGGTTCGTTGGCTGATTTGCATTGTTAGCTGCGCCATGTGTGTGACAATATTTTTTCTGATATTGATCAAGATGAAAAATCTCTCAAGAATACTGCAAAAAATTTAATTTCTCAATATCTAATGAACATTGGCGGACAAAACTTTGTACAAAAAATACAGGTGCGTATTCGAAACTTCAAAGCTAGGCAAAGCTCAAGTTTGACAATCCCTTAAGAAAATTGAGAATTAATCTTAAATAGGCAAATCTCTATCTTTTATTGTTCAATAGACGTGTATTATTGATTAATTTGTTATAAACGTTTTTTCTGTGAGTGAAATAAATTCAACAAAACTTGAAAAAATAGTATTTATACGAGGTAATCCAGATGTTTGAAGAATATCGTCAATTCTCTCCTGAGTGTTTTCTCAGAAGTTTCTTGCAAATTTGGTCATTACCGAAATAGGTCTAAAATTGCAAACATAATTCTGTTTAGAAGCTATTTTCCGAGTTTTTTGGCCGTGGTCTGCAGGTTTTTATGCCTGACGTACCGTCTACTGCTGCGTTAGACATTTTCAAAGGCGATGTGGTAACAGTTGCAATACCCGAGTTGGTGCTGGGGTTTTATTCCTGTTGTATCCACCGCATCAACTACTATTTCAGTACTAGTCGCTCTATTTACATCGTTCTTCATTGTATTACCTGTGCGTGTACGTGTACCTCTAAGGACAGGTAGCCAGCTTTCATTGATAATCATTGTCTACTTTTTCTTTTGAGATAATCTCAATGTTTTTTAATCTCTATTGTCTCTCTAAATATTCTTGGGTAGTAATTTTGGGTATTGTCGAGTACTGCTGCGTTTTCGAATGAGATAATATTGGTACCTCCTTCTGGAGAGAATGTTCGGCTACGGCCGATTTGTCGGTTTATCCGGGGAGACAGTTTCTCTTGTGTTCGGAGAGACGGGTTCCTATACTTCGTTCCGTGGTTCCAATGTAGACCGACCCGCAGCTATACGGGATCCGGTATACCCCTGGCGTTGCTAGAGGTTCTCTAGGGTCCTTTGCTGATCTGAGACTCTGCCCGATAGTTTTTGTTGGTCTAAATATTGGTTTCACGACGTGTTTCACTAAGATTCCCCCGATCCGGTCTGACATAGGGAAGGAAAGCTTTTCCCTTGACTGGCCTAGCTGGGGTTGCTTTGGTGTTCTCTCTCCTGGGACGTATGGCCCGCTCAAAGTCTCCTTCGCTGCACCCATTACGTTTGAATGCATTTTTCAGGTGACTTAGTTCTTCAGGCAGACCCTTAGGTTCACATATGCGGCGTGCTCTTTCAACCAACGTTTAATTATCCTTCTCTTTTGTTGTGGCTGGTGATTCGAGTTCTTGTTAAGGTATCTGTTCGTGTGCGTTGGTTTTCTGTACACTCTATGGTCCATTGTACCGTCTTCACGTCTGTTCACAAGAACATCCAAAGAAACTATAGATCATTGGGTTTCTCGTTCCATTGTAAATAGGATTTTTGGGTTGAGCGAGTTAAGATGTAGTGGAAAATCTATTAGTGTCTCTTCTCCATCTTGCCATACGGCCGCTTGCTCTAAGGTCCGTTGTTCGAACTTTTCCATAGAAAAGTTTGCCACCACCGCACTTAATGGACTGCCCATTGCAGTGCCGTCCGTTTGTTCGTAAAATACTCCGTCCCACTGAAAATAGGTTAATGATAAGCAGTGTGCGAAGAGAGCGGTTATATCGGCTGGGAATACTTTGCTAATAAGCTGTATCGTTTCCTTGGTCGTAAATGAGGAGACCACGTCGAAGCTCACTAATATGTCTCCAGGACGTAGCTTCATGTTTCTAATATTTTCGATAAAATGCTTCGAGTCCTTGATGAATGATTCTGTATTCCCCATACGGGGTTGCAGTAGGGTTGTCAGGTATTTGGCCAGACCAATCGATGGTGAACCTATTGCGTTTACGATAGGTCTCAGTGGCACATTCTTTTTATGTAATTTCCGTAAGCCATGAAAACGTGGTTGAAAGGCTTCGGTTGATTGCATGGCTTTTTTCGTGTTGTCGTCAAGACTGGATGAACAGATTACAAGATGAGTTTTTCTCAACAAACCAGAGATCGGGTCCCGACTGAGTCTTTTATATATCTCTGGCTGTTTGCCTGCCGTCCGTCATTGAGAAGAATGCTTGAGGCTTGAAAAATTTCGATAGATAAATGATACTCACATTGTTTTTTTGAAAATTCAAGGTGAACCATTCCTTCACATATATCACACATTACAGTATCACTATTATTTTAAAATGTCTCCATCAATTCATATACTTGTATAATGGTCCCCAAATGATTCTCAATTATGCAAGAGAAGTTCCATTATGTTGATTGAAATGTATAAATGAATATTCTCGCCTACCCAGGATTTCATCCCATAACAGGTTGTGTTCAAATAACCTTGCAGAGAGTTTTCCAGAAAATGCTGGGAAGTCTATTATTCGAGAATGATTGTGCGAAAATGTTCGAGTATTGTGGATGGCTTATAGAAAATGGAATGAGCGTATCCAATTTTCAGGCAAATTGCTTTTCAGGTGAATCGCGTTGCGAATAATAGGCTCCTTCTTGGAATTATTCGAAATCATTTGAATGATCGGAAAGTAATGATGAATATTTCCGCAAAATGTGAATATGAGGGCCGTAAGAGGTAAACAGACGTTGATGAATACGGGATTACTGTAGTCTACCAGGTTGAATTGAGCAGCTTTTCAAAATGATTTGCGAGTTGAAGACTGTATTTTTCCATTATTGAAGTAACTCAAAAAAATATTCAAATGTGAATAACTTGCAACTGTTTCATGCTTGCTTCAATTAGATTCTTTCGAATATCACGATTTGAAAACAACGACAATATTACCACGTTTGAACTCGAACGGGGATGAGTTTTCGATGAAGACCCATAAAATATCCTGTGTCCAAGGAAATAAGAACCCGTATGGAAGAATCTGAAAGTGTTGGAGATACGAAGTCTGTTTGGTTAGTAGAAAAGTTGACTATTTTAAAGATTATTTAAATGCTCTTTGGAATTCAGAAAATTTTGATTAGTTCCGGAGATATTCTTTCTAATGATTTTTCTGATTATTTGACATGATATTGAAAAACAACCGTACGAGATGACATTTACGTTTCATCATCGAGAAACCATGACTAATTACAATTTTATACATGGACTGGAAGAAAATCACCCCGTGCTAGTTAATCTTTTTGGAGACTACTGTGATGATATATCACCATAATAAAATCAGTACATTTCAAAACGTCATTTTTTTCCCATGCTACCCCCCTAACTTGGACACATTGTGCATAACGCAGTATTGCATAAATGCATTTTTGCACAAATAAATAATATTGAAAATTTTACTTGAAGTGAGTGGGCATAATTGAAGATTTTTTTTGTGAAGAAAAGAAAGTATTGCATTAAACTCCGTGTTGGATTCTTATCGACTAAAACCTCTCCTCCTATAACACACACACATCTCTTACCGGAACCGCTTTCTCATTACTTCAGTGAGAGTTTTATACATGCATTTATTAGTGAATGATTGATTGTTTTCTATCTCTCTCTTCTATTTCCTTCGTTTCTATAATTATTTTTCTAACAACTGAATATGCAGCCTTCCATCCTATTTCTCCTGAGGTTAGGGATGTCATCATATTCGACTCAGTAAATGGTCTCTCAGTATCCACCAAGTAGTTATAGCGGGCTCTCTCATCTGGAGCATACGAATAGAGTATACTCGACATCATCATGTTCCCCACAGTAAGGAAATTCGTCTGTTTGATCGATTGTATGAGTACTTTCGAAAGCATTCATGACCAGAGATTGCCTGTGTCAAATAGTAATCGATATCCCCATTCTTGAAAATCTGGTATGAGCTTATAGGTCCATCTTCCATAGCTTCCTTCAGCCCACTTATTTTTCCATCTGCCCATCAAATTTATTCTTGCTGTTTTTTTGCCAATTCCTGTGTATTTCTCCCACCTTTCTAGGATTTGAAATTCTACAGGTGGAACTCCAGCAATAACTCCGGCTCCTTCCGCAGAAATTGTCCAATATGCACTACATACCCTTATCAGCATTTTCCGTTGCAAGCTTTCCAACTTGGCAGTTAGTTTTCTGTTTTATATTACAGTTTACCAGGAAGGAGATGCACACGAAATTTGAGACTGCGCCACACTTAAAAGTAACCTTCTTCCGGATGCCCTTGGTCCCCCGATATTTGGCGTTATTCTAGACAAAGCTGTTGTTGTTCTCTCCACTTTAATTATGACTCTTTTAATATGTTCGGCAAAGGTCAGTTTTACATCCAGCCATATTCCCAAATACTTGATGGTTTATTTGGTACCACTCCACTACCTTTGACATCAAACTTCATTGGGGAGATCTTTATTTTGGTTGTTGAGAGAGCAGCTTCTGTTTTCTCTGGAGCGAGTTCTAATCTATTTTTTCCAGCCAATTGGAAATTCGTTGCATGCAACGCTGTGTTAGCTGTATTCATTAGCAAAGATTCAACTTTCGCGGTCACCAACATGGCTATTCCATCAGCAAAACCTATGAACGTGAGTTGTAAATGGAGTATTCCATCGTAGAATATATTCCACAAGTTCGGACCCAGAATCGACCCTTGTGGTACTCCACTATTCACCTTTCGAATTTTCCTCTCTGTTCCTGCCTGCAGTATGATCTCTCTGTCTAACAAATATGATGAAAGCACCTTTATGAGACTCTCATCTGTTTTTCTCCGCCTTAATTCATTTAGGATCGGTTGCCAGCTTGCACTGTTGAAAGCATTTCTGATATCTAGAGGTAATACTGCACATAACCTTCGATGCGCACTGGTGAATTGTTCCTGAGTCTCTCTTGCAATCCTCAACACCTCATTCATAGCATCCACTGTCTGACAACCTCCAGTGAAACCAAATTATCTATTGGATAACCTTTCCGTTGATTTTGCTTTAAAGCCTTATAAGAATAAGCTGTTTGTGAAGTTTTCCTTCTACTTCTAACAGACACAATGGTCTATGTGATGCAGGATTTTCCACAGGCTCATCTCCTTTCAACAGTAGAAGTAGCTCAGAACATTTCAAGTCAGCAGGAAATTCTTCCCTTTTCTCCAGGTTATTTTGAACCACTAGTACATACTCAGGTTGATTCATAGAGACAGCTTTGACTATTTCTGGTGGAATATGTTTGGGAGCAGGCGCATTGGTACACATCAGCTTTTTACTCGCCACATTCATTTCATCTACACTGATATTTGAGAATGCAGATACCACACAGTCGAATATCGCTTGTAGGAAAAAAGGTAACCAATCGTATGTTCAAATTTGCCCCATTTCTGTTATGAGTAAAAATTTTACATAAAGTAAATGGGCATACTTGAAGACTGGCTGTAAATCAAATTATCTACAAAAACAATTTGTTCAGGCCAGCCTCAACTCACCTTCACTGTATGTTAATGGTCTGAAACCTATCAGAAAACAACTAGTCCCCTGGCTAATACCACGAATAGCGTTGGATTATATCCGATAAGTGCCAGTGTAGGATTCTTCACGGGAGTTACTCCTGCATATGCTGTTGGCGATACAACTGTCGGAATTATGGAAATATGGAAATAATAGGAAATCATCGACTTCATTTTGATGATAGACATTACCTTGCACTGACGAGTGGCCAAACAGCCCGAAACCAGTCTGCAAGTGTGTTCCAATAATTGAAAATCTATTCCGGCAGATGTATCGCCAACAGCATATGCAGGAATAACTTCCGTGAAGAATCTGGCACGGGCACCTGTCGGATATAATTCAACACCCTTGCTGGTATTAGCCAGGGGAAAACTTGTTTTCTATAGGTGTCAGTTCATTAACATACAGTGAAGGTAAGTTGAGACTAGCCTGAATGAATTGTTCTTATAGGTAAGTTAATATTAAAAATTCTAGAAATAGCTCAAATTTCTGTTTGGATTTACTGTTTTCGAAACAGAACTTCAAATTAAAGGGAGAGATCTACCTCAGAGTAATAACGAGTAATAACGGCACCGATCAGATAAGTTTTATTCATTTTCGATTTATATCCTGAGCTGATGCCGAAAATGTATCGCAAGTTGCGTCAAATTAGTATGGGTGGCAACAATACTGGATACACTACCAAAAATGAGCAAAATATATTACACAGACATTAGATATTACCAGTTCTTTTAGTATAGATTTCGAAAAACTCCATAAGAGATCTGATGTGTTCAGATGGGTTATTCCACATTTCACGTTCTTCCTAAACACTGATATAGCGAAATATGGCGGTTTGAAGTATTGGCTATTTGAATATCAGGAGAATGTAAAATCAGATATATTTCGTGATCCAGACAGCATTGTGTCTAATTGAAAAAAATAATCAGTAATTTTCCACATAATTTCTTTGCATATGGCATTCTTGCATGCATTTTCATAAGATCAATGATGGAGATTTCAATGAATAAGGTCCCATTCGAATGAAACATTACATCTTTTGTAAATAAATTTATACCAATGAGATTGTAATTGTATTGTTCCATCATGTACTTGCCATTTTCAGTTTTTCTATCAGGGTTATCTTCGGAGCCATCTCATAGAAGAGACATAATTTATGAGGATGAAATATTGATTTTCGAAATTACGTTGTGTTGAATATTTTCAAGAACTGCAATCTCTCCTGATTTACGGCACTTCTGAATTATCCCAATCATCTGTATTTTCGCTCTATTTTACTCACAGTACATTGTGAATTGGATTCGCTATCTGAGTACAAAAGCCCGCGCTGAGCCCGGATTATATCGACAAAACTAATCATGATTAAAATTCCAGTCTTCTCATTTCAGCTGGAGGCATTGAAAAACATTTTGGTTTCATAAATTTTGATTAGATTTCAGGTTGGTAAACGTATCTACATTGAATCGTTGATAGTATAGAATTAAACTTTCCTGTTTTTGACTGTTTTCATCTTAAAGTCCAAAGAAAAACAAATGACAAAAACTGTCTTTGAACAATATGCGGTATAGTTGAGAGATGAAAATCAGTATGGCGTGATTTTATCAGTTGATTGAATCAGCTACAATGAAAATATAGTTCATTTCTGTAGTATGTTGATTCTGTATTTCAAATTATTACAGTTTGCCAAGTGTTATGTAAATACACTTCAAATCTCGATGTTTCGAATGAGACTGGCGTTTTAAAGGATTACGGTAGCAAACCTGGAACTGCATAGTGAAATATCAACATTTCGAAACAATAATCCAACTGTTTTGGTTGGTTTCCGGGTTTGCCATGGTATTATTTGGTTATATCTCCAAACGAATCTCGATTGATGGTCGATGTCAAAGCTCAGCTTTGCACCTCTGGGAATTGAAATTTGATACTTTGTGCTATTCATATACGATTATGTCACATCTATTATTTTGTGGCCATATTTCAAGGCATATGAACTGACACTTATGACCCAATGAGAAAAACTTCATAGTGTAATTGAAATGAACCGGAAGATCTTTCATGCTCATGAGTGGTGTGACAAACCATCATGAAATAATTCTCAAAAAACACATAGTTGAGGTCATAGCCAAGCCCACTGAAACAATATGCACAATAAACATTAGATTTAGGACTCATTTCTAGTAAATGAATCCACTATTACAATACGATAATATATAATAATATAATGAGTTTATTAGCAGTCTATTGGTGACAATACAAACAATGTACAAAAAACAAAGCAGTTTCTTGAAACTACAATAAACAATAATCCTACAAAGCCTAGGCTGTCGGTGGTATTATTGAGTGTATGTATTTCTAATCTGTAAATATTATCTTAAGAGGTGAACAACAATGTAGGGAAACTAGTAGTTACCAAGTTACTGAATGCTAACTCATTAATAAGAAAGGGTAACTCTTCAAAAATCTAATAATACTGTAACGAGTATTATACTCGTTATTATAATAATAATACCCAAATAATTCCTACCCAATAAATTCCTAAGACACTGGAAAAAATAATTAAAAAAAGAATGGTCTTTTAGCTTAACAAGCACAATTTTATCTCAAATAATCAGTATGGATTCAAAAAAGGGATTTCTACACAAGATGCTATTATTTTTCTCACATACAACATAGCAGAAAATCTAGAAAAGAGTAAACCAAGTCTTGCTAAGGCCTTCGACCTTGCAAGATAAGGTTTTCAGAGTAAACACATTCGAACTCATGGAAAGCTACCTCAAAGACAGAGAGCTATACGTGAAAATCGATAACGTCGTCAGTGAAAAAAAAAATTGTGAAATGCGGAGTACCGCAAGGAACAGTTTTAGGGCCAATTCTCTTTACAATATATATATATCAATGACATATTACGATACGATACTTGCGGCAGCATCGTTTGCTTCGCTGCTGATACAGCAGTATTATACAGTGCTGATAGCTGGAATAACCTCAAATCTAAAGTAGAAGATGACCTGAGTAAACTCTTTGAATGCTTCACGGATGAAATATTATCGATCAATCACGAAAAAACATACTTTTCACCATTCTCGTGCTATGCTGACTCACTACCTCAATTTGATACCTTCAATATCAGAAAAAATATAAAATATTGATCAGCAGAAAAAATCAAATATTTAGGAATAGTGCTAGATAGGCACCCGAGATGACTGTCATATTGACCAAGTGACTAAAACATTGAGGAGCACACTTTATAGATTCAAGTACTTATGAAATATATTAGATACCTCGTGGATGAAAACAATTTATTATGCAATTATAGAGTCTCGTCTTGCCTATGGAATAGTAGGATGAGGCGGAGTAGCAACATCACATTTGAAAAAATTTTATGGATTGAAAAAAAATTCTGAAAATTCTCCTTGTAAAACCAACACAATACTCATCGGAAACACTTTCCAAAGAATCAAAATTGCTCGACCCCAGACAACTTTACTTCCTAGGAAGAGTTGTGAAACAACACAAAAAACTAACAAAATTGAACTATGTAGATCATAAGCATTATACAAGATTTGAAACCAATGCACAACTGAACACGACATGCTCAACAAAAACAATCGTTCAGAGAACATATATTCATCTTGCAAACCAGCTCTACAATTACTTACCTTTGAAAACCAGACTTGCACCGACAACTATTTCATTCAAAAAAGATGTCGAATGTTTGATTTCAGAAACAGATGGAATTTCTATACACCGGTTGATTGACAATGACAATGAAGTTATTTGCATTTTCTTCTGGTTCGTTTCGCATTTTTCTTTTCAGTTTTGGAAAATAATGCCGAGTGGGATGGCGACGATAAGGGAGCCTCTGAGCATAAATTCGAGCTGCATCAGTTGGATTCTTTTTTGTTTCTCCGTAAATTAGCAACATGTCAATTTTCTCGTTTCTAGTATAATTTGCCATATCTAATTATAAACTACACAACAAATGAATTTTTAAAAGTGACAGCATATTCATTAGCTTATTTGTTTAGATAGTCCTAGCAACAGCTTCAATTGCTTGTCACAGATAACTACAATAACAGGACTTAGAGCATAAGTATACCGAATACGTATTATTTGTTATTAGGTATGATCGTTTCTTGTAATTATTCAGAAAAATAGAGAAAATAAAGTGAATGTGTGTGGCATCAAATTATTCGTAAGAAAATGATCTTCCACAAAAAGCCGACGAGCCACCCCCTTTCCATTTAAAGAAACAAGTTAACTGGAAAAATTCATATTTGCGACTGTGAAATAATTTTTAAGACGACTGTGAAGTTATAAGCCCCACAATCGTAGTTTTCCCATGTTACTTGATCAAGAATGAAGCGATTTACACAAAAAACTTTGGGATCTCTGAAAATTTAAAACAATTACAATTCTCCTTAGAATTGTTTTCAAGGTGGTCTTTAGTTTTTTATAATTTATATTATTCCAGCTCAAGTCACTTCTAAAAACTATTTGCTTCGTGAAACTTGATGTTTTTCTTAGATACTTTACATTAATTTAAATATTTGGATCTGTTGTTGAATTGAATGTTGGAGGTTTTATCGTCATTAACAATAACAATAACAATAATGAAAATACTGTCGGTGATGCATCCAGAAATACTCTCTTGAGTGAATTCAAAATTATCATTCCGCTCATTATGATGTCGCTAAGGTCGTTTTTCTAACCAAGTTATAATTAGGGGATCAAATCATCTAAAAGAACAATTGTTTTTTTAGATAATTTGATCCACAAAAGTCTCCAAGTGTGCACACTCATTTTATATGAACTTTTTTCCTCATCCGAGGAATTTTGCAATTTTCTTACCTCGTTCACGGGCAGATGAGGCGATGACAAACGTGTTGTTTGTCGTTCGCTTCAGCTGGGCTTGAAGAATGATACTCTGAAAAAATTCAATTTTCTATAATGGGAAACCATCGACTTCATGTTGATGATAGGCACTACCTTGCACTGACGAGTGGCCAAACAGCCCGAAACCGGTCCACAAGTGTGTTCCAATAATTGAAAATCGATTCCGGTAGTGCCGCCAGCGTATGCAGGAATAACTTCAGTGAAGAATCCTGCACTGATACCTGTGAGATATAATCCAACGCCTTTCGTGGTATTAGCCAGAGGAATAGTTGTTTTCTGATAGGTGTCAGTCCATTTACCTACGGTGTAGGTGAGTTGAGACTGGCCTGAACGAATTTTTCTTTTAGGTAATTTGACTCACAGCCAGTCTCCAAGTATGCCCACTCATTTTATGAGAAGACTAGATGATCCTTACTTTTTGAAAAAAATGAAAATACAGATGTGTGTCTGATAAGCATTTGTGTTACATTTATTCCCCACCAAATTTTGCAATTTCATCTAATCACAGGTGGGTATTATAATTACTAATTTTGAACTCAAATCATAGATTTTTTTGAAAAAATGAGGAAAACGATGGTTGGTTCAACTGTTGATCACTGCATCCAGTTGTCTTTTAAGTTTATGCCTACAGTAGAATTATACCTAACATATTTAATACAATATTTTCTTTATTTGTGTGTAATAATCTATAATCTAAATTCGAATGTTACTCACTAATCTTGAAAAAACAGGGCGTCTCATTATTTCATATGTGATTTCAGAAAAAACCTTATTCAAACAACAACAATATCAATTTGCGTATATGATATCCTCAAAACAAAGTTGGTATAGTTTTCTTCCAGTAATCTTTCCATCTTGATGTTTGAAATAAATGGGACATGTTTTTATAATGAGTATAAAAATATTTTCTCGACATTGAAAATGTAGTACTGGATTTCAATGGTAGAAACTACATTTTTATAAATCTGATTTTCAACAGGTCTCCGTCTTTGTTGAAAAAATTAGTCAAATGGGTGAAAAACATAGAATACTCGAATATAAGTACAGCGTATCCTATTTGTAATGTCTTTTAAATAAATTTAGTTGAAAAAGAATAGTTTTTACCATCCCGATCATTATTTGGAATTATTCATTCATACTAACGATAAAAAGCATATTCGTGACTATTCTTTTAACAAGCATCATTTCTAAAGAAGTCTCAGAATATCGACTACGAAGAAAAATGTTTTTTTAATTCTCGTCGGCTCAAGCGAGTATCCGTTATTTTCGTAAAAGAGTCTAGTCTTAATTTAATTCTTATCTGAATTTCAACTTGAAATCTACATCTATTGCATTGTTGAATCAACTGATAGACTGCATATTTTTTATCATGTTAGTGTTCATTAACAAAACTAAACTTCAGACCAATGCTAAAATTTCAATAGCCGTATTAGCTCAATTCGCACTGCCATTGCACTTTCCGACCTAGACTGATTCTCCTACGTCGTGGTAATGCGTATATAACTCGATGGAAGTCTTTGTAAGTTTGTGGAATAACCCTCGAACTTTCCAGAAAGACCGAGAGAGAGAGAGAGAAAAAAGTATGGTTGAACGCAGTCTTTCGGAAAAGACCAGCGTTGCCCTGCCTATTTCCAGATAATAGTTCACAACAATATATTTATGTAATATACTTCACAGAGGTTAGTCTCGCAAATGTTTCCTGTTGATTCAGCAGAAGAACCATGGTAATAAATGTAACAGTTTCATCTCGTGAACAAACCCCCAAGCGGAAAAATATCCCATGTACTCTAACAGAGATCAAACCGTGTTTGAGAACTGTATCGATGATTTACTATGTAGCTTCTAGGTTGGTACTTTAAAAGTCAATATTTTCATTTTGGATCCCGCTAGAGAATTTAAATATGAGCTGAGCAATGGAACAAGGCAGTTTCTGTACGCCTGAATATGTCGATCACTAGTCTTAGCAAAATATTAGAAAATTCCCTCAGAATAAGGGAAAATCCAATAACAATTTTACTCCTCATATGCGGGAAGAGTTACCATTTTCCAAACTACTTGCAAACAATTGTGCATGGAGTATTTATGAAAAGAAGAAAATTTCAGTCTACAATCTCTAAATGATGAGCATTATTTCTGTTATGAAAGGACGCTTTTGAAATATGAAAAAATATATTGCATACCGGAATAAAAATTAGATATAATGATTACTGTGAGAAGATTTGGTCATTTTTTTGATGAAAATCAAAAGCATAGGCAGTTTAGGAGATGTAAAAACAAGAATTAAAGTATTAGATATAGGCGCTAATCCCTCATGTGGTTTCTTTAGAATATTACGTAAGCCCATAAAGAGTGTACGGTATTATGTACATTAAACCTTTAATAAACACGAAAGTTACAGTGAAACCATTGATATCAAAATCTTTCATTTCAATATTATCAGGTTTGTTTGTCACTGTTGAATGATCTATTGGATAGAGTTATTGATCAATATTATTTATCAGTCATCTAACAATCGAAAGAGACAATGTGTTTCCACTTATATTAAACAACATTTTCTATTTTTTTGCTGTTGCTTAGAAGCTGACTGTCTTGTCATCGCTTCGAAGACTCATGAAAATACTGCAGTCCCATTGGCTTATTCTGTTTTAAACTTCCATATTTTCGTTAGCCTACTCGTCCATTGGAACCATATTCGACCGAACACTCATTCGGCCGTTGTACGGCCGAATAACAGACCGCCGGCAATAGAACCGAAAGACCGTCCATTGCAGCCGACGTTCGGCCGTCAGTTACCAGTTGAGTGTCCCCAGCTATGAGCTATTAAAATGGACGCGGAGAAATTAATATTACTATTAGATACCCCTCAATATGTAAAGAAACCGAAGACAAAAGAAATGCAAGAATACTGTAGTTTTCTCTGTACATAACGACGGTGGTAAATTGATCTTCTCATATCCCACAATGCAGGGTTATCTTGAACGGCACTAATGATATCAATGTCCATCTTGGAGCAATGAGGCCAAAAAACTCATCAGAAAATATTTCAAAACGGTTGCACGTGAGTCTTTCAAACAACTACACTCGTTACACTGTTTGGCCGAATGAGAACGTAACATTCCATTTCTATCGGATTGGACCGGAAGAGGGCCGTGAGCGGCCATACAGTAGTGTCTAGTGGACGAGCTCCGATGTTTTCTCGGATTATTCGGCCGTACACAGCCGAAGAGCGTTCGGCCG
>WOGR01002199.1:0-17981 GCA_015342045.1 Leptinotarsa lineolata | reverse complement strand
ACTACCACAAAATTTCAAGTATTTATTTTGAATCGTTCTCCATATATTCCTAACGAACGTTCGTCGTGAAAGACCCTGTATAAGAAACAGTATATAGAAATTGAGAGACCAAACCGACGAACTGAAAGTTCTACCGGATGAACAGTTCAGATTAAGATCAGAACACTCTATGGAACTTCAAGTCCTGAGAGGGGTTGACTTCACGACAAAAGGTTTCAACCTAGGCAAAGGATACCACACCGGAGCGATATTCCTAGACGTTGCCAAACGTTGGTTTGCCAAGATATTATCGAACAATGCCCCAAATGCCTAGTTAATTTTTCGGGCTCCTTCGGCAGCACTTTTGTTCAATTTGAATTCGAAGTGAAAATCGCTGAAAAGAGGCAAAATATTGAAATTTAGAAAATATTGAAATTTGGAAAAAAAATGAACAGCGTCAATGTATACAAATACATTTCAAGCAAATTAACCAGGTACAATTTAATTGTTATATGAAGATGAAAGGAGCTACAAAAATACATGACATTAAAACAGACAAAACTTTCGACACAACATATTATATTTTTTCAATTCACACTTGAGAAAGCTTCTATGATAGCGAAACATGTGATATATTATTTAAGTTTGTGAAGATCAAATCGTAAGGTGTAGTTTATGAAATATTATGGATCTTCATCAAGTAACGGCCGAATATATCAGAAAACCTATTACATTCTCCAGTTGCAGTTAAATTTACTAACACATGCTTTAAGCCCAATTTTGTTTTCTGAAACCACTCACCCATATTGGAATATAGTTTCTCTTCAGCCAATCTCATATTAGTTTCATACATGGCATTTCCAGGATCATGTTTCAGAGCTGTTTTATATGCATGCCTTGCATCCTCAAACCGGTTGAGATTAGAAAAAGCAATTCCAAGACGACCATATGCTTTGCCGTAATTTGGGTCTAGAGTTATTGCTATCTGACAGTCTTTGATGGCTTCTACGTGTTTCTCTAGTCTACTGTAGGCAGCGGCGCGGTTACAATAGTAAACAGCATTTGTTGGGTTCAATTGAATTGCCCTTGAAATAATAAATAATAAAGTAAAACAAAAGTTCATAAAGCAAACTGAATGCACTTATAAGCACTAGTCACCTTGTATATTCTTCTAAAGCTTCGTTATAAGACGAATTTTTCATGTGAGCATTCCCTTTGTTTTTGCTCTCCTCAGCTTCTTTTGCAGCTTCTTCAGTTACCACCACCTAAACAACATTATTAAATTTATTTCATTTCATAAACCATTTCAATCCAATAGTTTTTGACGAATTTGGTAAAGGTATTTTTTACTTGGAAATAAAAAGAACATATCAATGTCAGTGAGTCTAGAATCAAGAATCTGGAAGGGTGTTTCTTCAGAAAATCGGGAATTCTAATTTTCATTTTCATACAGGCATTTCATAGTTTGTTGGCAAACTGACTACATAGAATACGAGTAATGTTTCAATTCCTTTCAGTATTATTTACTGGGGTTATCCTTTCTAATTTTTGACTTAGACATTGGGTTTTGCTTTGAAATACACTTAAAATGACACTAACACTTGGCAATTTCATTTGTTACCTGCTAAAAATTACCTTTTGTAAACCTTGTATTTACAAAGAGGCAATTAACCTAGCTATGAAGGCAACTTTAGTTACCTGTGTTACATCAGATTTCGGAAATTACTACATAAATGTTAAATAAGTATATAAAAAGAGAAAGATCATGCACAATCAATCAAAATAAAGATGGGCAAACATGCTTTTCTAACTTACTAGTCTTCATCAGTAAGTATAGCCTTTGTGACTATATAATTACAATAGTATTATTATTATTTTCATCACAATGAAAGCATATTCTAATGAGTATTTTTTTTCTAATAAAAGGCTGAGTTCTGTCTTCTTTCAGCGAGCGATGCTTAAAGCAGTTTGTTCTTCCACTTGACCTTTAAAAAACTCTGAGAATGTGTATAGGACAGCAAATAAAACAATATATCACATAGTTCAAGGACAAGCAGTTTAGGAAGAAATGTTATTTCTGAAGTACCTATTCAATCTGTTGACAATTCGTAAATAAGAAATTCCCCAATTAATTTCCCCAATAATTTTGATATTCTTAGGAGCTTAAAACATTTGGAATAGCATATAACTTACAAATTTGATGCTCTCTTGAATAATTCTGTGTTAAATCTAGGCAGAGTCAGGTTGTGTTGTAGATATCAGTACTATAGGTGATTTTTCTATGTAAATGGTCCTTCTATTATTGACTATATAAAAATTATCTCCTAGTTAACACCAGGTCTTAAGACTGAAGCTACAGATTTGGCATTGGCCTCAGTTGGACACCGGGCATGTTCATTTATTGTTGTTTTTGGTTATGTTGAAGCTTTTGGTATCCAGGTGTTTCTTATTCTTTACACTTAGTTAAACTGCACTGATGGAATTTTTCCTGATACAATTGAGATGTCATAAGTATGAATGTCTTTGCTCTGTGACTCATATGTTTGTCATTATCAGGATATATTCTGAGGCATTATGACTAAAATATAACTTCAGAATTACGAGATCCTGTTTGCTGGGTATTTTCTTCTTTATATATGCTGAACTTATTTTAATTACCTACTGTATCAACTGAAAGTTTATTTAGACTCTACTGGAGTTATCTCAAATTTGTATTTTGCAAAATATCATGAAATAAACATGAGAGACATTATACATGAATTTCAAATGCATATAAGTATATAGAATCACATAATGTCTTGGACATGTAAAATTCAACTATTTTGATAATCTTCCATAAATCACTTTACTTGTTCAACATTTTGCAAATGTCATATACATGTGCAATAACGAATTAAGTGTAAAAGACCTCCCAGAGTCCCTAAGAAACCTGTAGAGAACTTTTGTTAACGTAAAATACCTATCCTTTCTGAATTCGTCATCAGCTGTTGGGATATTTATTCCATGGAAATTCTCAAATGATTATCTAGTATCTAAATTGTTACTGATGAAAATATTTACTGGTATAAATACTAAATAAACGGCTGAATACCTTTTTGTTGAAGGGAATGAGTGAAAGCAAGTCCACTTTGTCTTTACCCAAACTGGATCTAGCTTCCGTATCCAATTCGAAAGCTGTTTCAAGGCACTGTATGGCAACTTCCACAGATTCTTTTCTCTCATCATTGAGATTGCCATTTATCAACTCATCTTGTAAAAAATTGACCACATTTAGAATTAGATACTGCTTTCTAGAATCTAGAGTCTCCTCCATAATCTGAAAACAGTGGCATCGGTTTTTAGTGATCAAGTGATCTCAAATAAAACAGTAACAACGATTGTCTTACATGTTTCTGATAAAACTAAATTTTGCCACGAAATTAACTCTGTTCCACAAGGAAATTCAGAAAAAGAATATCATCCCTACTTATAATGTTTGGTTATGTTTCACTTTTCAGTTCACAGAGCCAGAGTACACAATGGATCACAGAGTGCACAAAGAGAAAGTGCAGAAAAAAAAACAAAAAATGGTCATCTTCAATCCATGGTTGCCAGGTCAGCCTAAAATCCTACTTATAAGAATAGACACACCTTGAAGATAGGGCGCTTTTGCTCAATTTGTCATGACAAATCCTGTGAAAACCATATATTCTCAAAAAAATATAATGCTATATGAAAGGTGAGATGGATATGCAATGCGCAAAACTAATGGGACCCAAAAAAAATCAATAAATAATTAAAATATAGACCGGTAAAGTGTAAGAAGAAAATATTAAATGAATACAAGGAAAATATAAAAAATATTTTCACTTATACGCCTCAAGGACTTCTTGTCCTAGAACCAACTCCTAATAATCGATTTCTGCAATCACTTCAAGAAATATAAATAAAAAATGTTCTTTTGTAGGTATCAATTTCCTACATATAGATAAAAACTAGCTGATGTCCGTGACTTCTTTCGCATGGATTTCAATTTATGGAGTTTCCAATATTTCATGTCAGCAAAAAATCTTGTGTATTGGCCTACATTTTATTCATGTGAAAATCATTTTACAAACTATAAATATAGTTGACAAAGTTTTAGCCTAATTAATCGAATAATATTTATTCTTTGGTTGATTAGTGATTCCTTAAATTGACACCGTTTCAATTCATGAATTTATGGGTTCTATTGCTTTAATAATAGCTTTTCTCGAATATCTTTCTTGTACAGAAAGCAATCAGTTACATTTTCATTATATGTATTGATATTGATTTTTTATGCTTATGTGTAAGCAAAACCTGTCGCAAAACTAGTTGCAGTGGCGTGGCATGCCTTGGAGGGGCTCGGTATCATAATTAGTTGGGAGTCCAAATGAAGGGGACACAAAAAACAAAAATGGTTGCATTAAATCAAAAATAATGTTTATTGATTACAAGTCATCACTTTCTCCTAGAAATTGATCTAGTCAAACAACTCAAATTTATTATACACTTTTCTTGCCTTTTCTTCGTCAAATTGATTTATTAAATCATCTATAGCTGAAGACGATTTCAGATTTTTAAATTTCTGCCTCTATAGACAATAGTAACAAGTAACGTACAATACGTATGGTTACGAGTATTTGGTCAAAAATTCGGAATTTATATTTTTTCGTAGACGACATAACCTAAAAATCTCAAAGTGTTAAATTAGCTATTCTCCCAGTATAATGAGAAAAATGGCTTTGAGATCAATAATCAACTACTAATGAAGATTATCGAAACAAAATTCTTATTATTACTCTGTTAAATACGTGATCAGGTATTTTCATGTATTGAAGGTTGCCACTGTTGATCTTTCAAAAAACAAAATTCACCCATGCTACAGCTAGATAAATAGGTAGTACTCACCATTGCAATTTGCAATCAAAGTCACTCACATAAGCTGATTGCTGAAAAAAATGAAGAAATTTTGGGCATTTTTTTATAACCTCCTCCTTTTTCTGTTTACTTTTTTTTTCATAGCTCTACTGGGATAATCTTTTTTCCTTTCACTCAGTCTTTACACAAATAAAACTAATTAACCAATAAAAACGTTTGAACTAGAATCAAATAAATCGTGTAAATATTGCTATTCGTGGTTTGTCATTTTATATCGATTATGCGGGATTCCACCGTTTAAGTGAATAACTTGAACGGGGGAATTCCGCAATAACAGCGGTAGCACCGTATAGAAGTAAACAACAAGTCAATTCAGTCCTGATCGGCGTCTTTGATGTATCATGTCAAGATTTAATTTTTTGCCAGGTTGTGGCGGCATGTAGTGCGGTAGGAGGGTGCAGGCTAGAGCTATTCTTGTCTCACTTGCTCTCACGCCTTAGATACATCGGTTGAGCGTAAAATAAGAGATGGAGATCTTAACCCAAATATGGCGGAGAGTGAACTTTATAGAGAATTGTCTTTGGTGAACGTGCTTGTGTTTACTTCTATATGGTGGCTGTAGGATGTTTCCAACCTTAGGCGAGAGAAGAGAGAGGACTCGTAATGTGACAAGCGCCGTGTTTCGTTCAGGCACCACTGCGGTTCGACCAGAGGCGTAACATTAAGTTGGAAATAAGCAGCAAGAAACAATAAATGAAATCCATTGAATGTGAAGTTTTTATTCAACTCTAATGTATGTTGTTGATAATGATAATTTTTTATTTCAAGATAAAATTACATAATTTATAATAAACTTGTTACAAAATAATAAAATATAATAAGTAGTAAATAAACTAAACTCATTAATTCATAATTTCAACTAAATAAACTAAGTTAACTAATTTAGTGATCCAATAATTTTTCTGAAGAAAGGTTGGTTGGGTAACAGAATCAATTTTTTTCTTGAAAAAACAATTGTTTTCTTGCCGACGTTTCGAATTTGATTAAATTATTCTTCAGGGCTTGAAAAGTAGTTTCTTCGTGGTAATATTACCATTTTAAAAACCATCAGACATATTAGATACATGAAAAAAAACATTGCAACAACTTCGAAACAACACCAACACAATACGACATGAAACAAACGAGTTTGACTCAATAGCCTGATGCAGAATTTTATTCTTTAAAATGTCTATAAAAGCACTCTTTTGCATTTTTTCTTCATACAATCTAATTAAATGTTCAGACTTTTTACAAATATTTATAACATGCTGTGAAGAATATGTTAGCCCTCCTCGAGATTTTTTGCTAAGCGGACATTCATTTTTTGTTTAGAAAAATGTAAATGAGCCTTTCTGAGTTTATTTCCTAAGTGGAGACCCTCCGCGTTTTGTAATTTATCTAATTTTTCAGTAAATTCCCACCTTATAAAATTGCCCTCACCATCTTTCAATTTTTTTTTTCGCCAAATGCTGCTGACTGCTGAATTTAGTAGACGTCTTTCAAAATCAGTTTGATAGAAAAACCGCTTTTCAAAATGCTTCGAACTAATCTATCATTTGGCGACGGCGTCCAATTTTCAAGTTTCACTGCCTGAACCCAAAGATTTTTTTTTCAGGATCCGCAAGAAATCTGAAAAAACAACCAAAATTAAGTTGAATAATTGAAATTGAAAACGTAATACAAGCATTTACAATAATGAAAAATCCAAATTATAATATATTATATATACATATTAACGTCCATAAAAATTCTCGTACCGCACGCCTCTGGGAATTATAGCTTATCTGATGATTTGAAACCGATTGATTATCGAAACTTGAATGAAAATTTGAAATAAACAAACTCACCTGGTAATAATTATGATTTCGGCATTGGGACACGAACATTATATAAATATGAAATTGATTAATAATAGAAAATAACTTGAAATATGATAAAACAGAACAACTATTATTTGATACTTTTTTTACTTACCTATGAAAAGTAATATCTGGTTCCTTTTTGTTACTACTACTTTTACACGGATATGCAACACAAAAAACCAGTGTAACAAACTATCTATCAAAGTTTTTTTCAGTTATAAATCACACTAAAATTGGCTAAAATAGTCGTGATGTCATACAAGCTTTAGTCACCAATCTAATGACGGACGATCGATAACCGGACACAGTTTAATACGCTTGCTCAGATTGCTAGTTACGCGTCCTCTCTTTTCTCTTGTCTAAGTTTCCAACATTTGAGGGCACTCTTAACCCGAGAAAAAAAGACGGGAAAAAAAGAGATTGCATTTTTACTGTAGGCACGAATGACGTACTGGAGGTGTGTTCGTTAATTACATCACTAGGCAGGCGTTGGGAAATTCAAATCTGTTGCTCCGTTACATCTGCTCTATGTTTGGTAAAAACGAAAGCGAGGAAAAAATCTAGTCAGTTAGTTCCCGAGTTCATGAGTCGAGGTACTTTAAATGGAATTTTTGACATAAGAAACTCACAGCTTCATGTTATTATGTGTGAGTTCTATAGAAATGTTATTATAGAAATGTTATTATTGAAATGAAGATGAGTATTTGATAACAGTGCACTTGGAGTGTTGAATGTTTGTGGTGTTAGAAATAACGCTGTTCTTTCATCAAATAAAGAACTTCAAGAATTAGTTGAATATCTCCTCTCATTTCCCTGGTTTATAAAATATCTAGATCGATTTTTCCAATGCACTACGGAATACACCACTTTTGAAAGTATAATGAATCTTATACAACCTGAAGTAGTAACAAAATACAACTATTCAACTGAAGCTGCGATGCAAACAAATCGTTGTGTAATATCACGTGAGGCGGGTCAAGATACATGCGCATGTAGCTCTGCCTGGCACTTCACTATTTGCGGCTCAACTTAAACCTATGGTTTATTTAATGACGTGCAGCTAGAATCGCTGCTTGACTCTTCGTTTGCCGCCCGCTATATTTTCACCCCATGAAAATATATGACCCGTCTGCGCTTCCGTATCTATGTATCATAGTACATAGATAGTTCATTTCAATTATATTTTCCAGTCGATCGGTATCAGTGAAACTCCCATTTCAGTATACATTTTCGCACTCAAATAACTTCTACATTGCTAAAATCGGACTACCGTTGGTATACATAATGATTGTCAGAAATAAACATTGAACTGCGTTCATTTTTATGTTCAACTCAATAACACTCTGAACTAAATCCTTAAAATGATTCATTTATGCGTAAAAATGCTTCGCACTGTATAGTAATTTTCAGGAGTACCTTTTAAGAAACTGATATTTCTCTCTGACTCACTGTCAAAAGACCTTAAAGATTTTCCTGCAGTACTTTCCAATCATGAATAATTGCGGTGGATCACAAAGTAACATTGTTTACACAATTTCTAGTGATTATCAACATTTTTTCTTCGATGGAGAAAGTACAGAACCTATATTATTTAGATCTGATATCATCAGTTACTTGGACAAAAATTTTGTGATATAAGAGAAATTAATAATTTTCAAAATGCTGAAATCGTCTTTAAGTGACAGTTTTTTCTGATCACGTGGTAATTATTAAAAAATTTATCGAAGTATTATTATTTGAACAATCAAAAACTTCCATTGTGATGAATTCCTGATGATTGAAATGTCATTTTACTAGTTAACAGGCATCTCACTTTTGAAGGTACCATAAAAAACAATTCAGTTACTGCATCATCATTTTTAAATTAGAAGGAACTATCTGTAGATATCACTTAAACAAAGGCCAGTAACTCTAATACAAAAATTGAAGCGTACTATATAGTACATAACTATCTAACTAAATCATGAAACATATAAGTGATTATCATGACGTTTTTATTTTCGTTTTTATTCATCAAATATATTTCTTGGTAATTTCAGTTTTTTCATAAAGATGTATATATAATGAATAGGTAAATGCCTATCCTTGATTTCTATCAGTTTTGCATTGACTATAGCGTCATCTTGGACAAAGGTGCTTTCGATTATGTGTGTTTGTATTTGTATTTTATCAGTACGATCAATTGATTTTTATTCACGCCTCATCAATTTATGGATTCGAAATATGTCGACAGAATATCATGAAACCCTCTAAAAAGTAACCCCATTTACAACTGTGGTTCAATTTCATAAAAGTGCTTACCATTTTTCAATTATTCTGTAAATACATATTACCTGGCACAACTTTGGTTTCAGTGGTTTTCTCCATGTTTATTATGTATTGCATTGTTTATATGTTACTGTCTTGTGCTGTTGTATATTCATAAATAAACATTATTATTATTATTATCTTATAAACCATATTTAACTCCGATATCTGGTAATTTGAATATTTCAGAATGCAAAGCGTAAGACAGAATATTTCCTAATTGGAAGCTGAAATTTATAATAATGATAGAATTGTTACATTACAAAACGAACAACTATTTATGTAGTATAACAGAAACTAGAAACCTTACAATATTGCTGTCATATGTCATATGTTATTACTATTGTAATACATCCATTACCTTCGAGTCGTGTTTATTACGACTTACGTACAATCGGAAAAAACCCTGAGAGTTGAAAAGATTTATGGTTCATGGTCGCAGAACATAGGTGTTCTATTCTATTGGTGTTCTGTGTCACAATGCAATGAGAATATAAAATTTGTTCATGATTCAGTGTGATAACACTGTAATATGTTTAATTAGCTTCCAAGAAACTTCTTTCGTTATGATACACGTGTTTCTAGTTTATAATATCATGAATATGGTACCAAAAAACTTTTTTCGGGAGTCAATACAATTGGCAGTCAACCATACATTCCTGACCAAAAGTTAATGAATCACATGAAACAGTTCCAATTGAATTTATTTTTTTTGACTTAGTTACTCTATACGATTGCCATTAGGATCAATTATCTGATGTATCAGTGGTGATAGTTTTTTCCATGTTTGAGTTTTATTTGCAGGATATTCACTGAGATAATCCAGAAGCAGTTGCATGGAATAATCAAGATGACAACTGACACTCATGAGAAATAAATAAAGTAAGCAACTCAGGAAACAATGTATTTCAAAAGAAATCTAGAAATGGTTGATTCAACGTAAATTGTCCTCGAAAAGTAATAGATTTTCGGCAAAAAATAATAGATTTCTGAATAAATTTCGATTGCGGGGAGCCTTTTGATACTTTTAAAATCTATTATTTTCTATAACTATTCATTCTGAGAAAATGTTGTCAAATTTTTATCCCCTATGCAACACTGTATCAACTACGTAATTTGTATGGCAGCTATCCGTCTTTGAGTATATCATCTAAACAATAACTATCTCCAATTGAACGCAAACGTTTACTGTTTTGCCTTCGGTTTTTACTTGAAGAAGAAAAGGGGGTTTCGTCGCAACAGGTATTGATGACACATGAAATGATTACGTTGACCCAACCTATCTTTGCAAATCTCCTGAAGACATACTATATCTGGCAACGTTGCTACAAACTCGCTAGGTTGTGTTCAAATCAACACTAAATTTAAATTTATCTTTGATATTTGAGTGCCACCTACTAGTAAGTAGTACAAACAAAATATAGCCGGAGAAGATTTCTTGTCCTGTAGATGTTGACTCTCTCCGGGTAAAAAGGAATCTCTGGACTGAAATCATTTCATTCATATTCTCCAGAAATCGACCGACTATCTGAGTCGGCCTGGAAAAAAGGAAAGACTTTTTGCAGCCTCCACTCCCACGATTTTCCTGACGTCACGGGAAAACGTCAACGAGAGGTTAGGTTTATAAGGATGAATTCAAGGCTAATGAGAACTCTGTGCTGTCAGAATCAGCACCGAGTGTGCAGCAAGTTTTATTGATTTTTGAATAGAATGGCGCCTAGACATATGTTTTGCTTAAGAGTTGCTTTTTTGTTTTCAGTAATCATTGACTTGACATGTTGTGAAGTGAAAAAGTTTCCACTGCTGATGCCAAATGTATATCCTGACAGGGTAAGTTCAATGCCTTACGCCTTACACACATCAGGTGCATAAGAGAGTAAACTTTAAACAAATTTCTCAGGTAAAATGTTCAATTTCCTGTGAAATATCATTGGTAGGTATTTTATTTCGAATTTCATGCGAGTTAGGGAAATATTAGAAAAAATATTAGATAATTGTGTGTATAAATTATTAAAATTAAGATTTAAACATACTAGATTTTTTTCTTCTGGAATATTGTGTATTATTATTGATATACAGTGTGTAGAATTAAGATAGGAACCCATTCAGTATCTCATTTATAATTTGGACAAATTGCTATTTATGTCCAGTGAGAATCTCACAATAAAGTGATACTTGAATAAGGTTGCTGTTTGTTTCAAATGCATTTTCAAGAAATATATCATCACATTATGATAATCCCTTCAGTCCCCAATATACAGTGTCACACATAAAGTTCGCGACATATGGAAGTTTTTTTATTAATGAATAAATGAAAATTTGACTTCGCAGTTAGTTTGTGCTTGAAAAATTGGTAATAACCAGCCTCTTTCCTTTTGTCACGTGCTACTCTAAACCTGTCAAATTTGACTTTTTTTTTTTAAAATCTTCAAAAAAACAGTTTTTTTTTCGAAATTTCGAAAAACGCCAAACAACAAGTTGCTCAGTTTCTAATTTTATACCCTTGCTCGAAATTTGGACTCTTTATATTGTCACTTCGACTTTATTCCAATATTTTAATTTTTCGAATCTTTCGCTCTATTTATTCGAGCGAAACATGATTCAAATTTCATAGTTCTGATGAATACGAGACTTCAATGTCATATCTTGCCCAGAAAATACCCGTATTGGGCTGTTACCAGAAAGAGAAATACACCTCCAGAAATTCGTCTATGTTTTTGCAAAGTTCATCTAGTTTTTTCATGTCGTTGTTAAACTGATTCGGATTTTCAATGCATGGACATTAATTTGTCGATAATCGAATAAACGTATTTTTTTACATTCTCATTACAATCGTATTCATTTTTTTAGCAGATTTGTATCCCATTAGCTGCAAATGAGTTCGAAATATTTTGATGCAGTTTACACCCAACAGTGTGACTGTTGAATGTAAACTCTTAGATGTAGTTATCGAGCAAATAATAACGCTAAATCTTATATTCTTCATTTTCACAATTATATGTGTAAATAACATCAAACAAAAATAAGTATAACCAAATTCACAACAAAACATCGTAACATTCATTGATTTATTTCAACAATCTTATAAAAAACCCTAATTCATCATTCATTTCGCCGTCCTTCCCGTCCTATATAAATTATAGTCTTTTCATTCACAGACTTTATGGCATTTTTAATAAATAGGGAATTTATGTTAGAAGAACACTCCCGAATGGTAATCTCTAAATGTTTTTTGTTTGCAAATGGTCTGTGCTCATACACTTTTTGTTTCAGATAACCCCATAGAAAAAAGTCCATCCGAGATAAGTCCGGTGATCTTTGTGGCCAATAACCTTCCTAATCTCGTCCTATCACTTTGACCCTAAACATCTGAGACACTGTTTCACTTCTACCGTTTGGTGGATCGGGGCCCCGTCAAGCCGATATCACCAATTTCGTCGAACATTTATAGGCTAATTATCCAAAACTTCACACAACTGATTCATTATGAAATGTCTGTACATGTCTCCGTTCAAGTTTTCTCCAAAAAAATATGGTCCAATTATTTGGTTATGTAATTACCCACACCACACATTTGTCTTGAATGAATATTGGTCACGGCATTCTATTACAAAATTTGTATTATTGTTGGACCACCAGCGACAATTTTGGGAACTAACTGTTCCGTTCGACGCGAAAGTCACCTCGTCTGTCCCACGATACACTGTCTGCCCATAAAATCTTGTAGGTAAATGCGATATCATGTTCTTTCACAACTTGGAACCAAAATGAAAATCCTACTCGAATATCGAAATCTCTTTCTTGAAGAGTGTGTATGAACTTTGGCTTATAGGGATGTAATTGTGCTATATTCTTCCCACAGTTTCTTTGCCAACCCCTGTATCTCCACTAATACTCCTAATATCAGTTTTTCCGATAAATTGGTTGAGGCTTTTGCAGCCGAGATTTTCAGTGTTACTATCTTCATTCGAGCCGTCGTAGTTTAGAACTGCATCCATCAGTTTTTCCGTTTTCAACAACTCTCAAACAAATATTGAGTTGTTCTTCATTGAACTTTATTGGATTATGTGGTTTCTTGAAAAGATTGTCCACAGAGCCATTTTCTTTGAATGTTTTCAATATCCTTTCCACAGTAGCAAAGTGAATATTTGTTCCTGGATGCCGGTGATTGAAAATACAAGCAACATCTCGATATGGCACATTCTCACTACACAAAAGAAAGATTTCCACGTCTTGTGTGGATAACATTGTCCATAAAATTTATTTGTGAATTATGAATGTACGAAAATCTGTACAGAAAACAACTCGATTCATTAAACCCAATAATTTGGCATTAACCAAAACTAAAAATTTGTTTCAAATGCCTAAGGGAAAATTTTATCTCGATTTGATCAGTATATAGTAAATCGCAATAACGAAAGTCTTTTGAATAGTTATGAAACTTTAGGTCAATGTTTAGTTTACAGAAAAGTATGATATTTCAGGTTAGTTTGTAACTGAATTATTGGTCAGAAAAATAATCAAACTGGATAAAAATCTATTAAAAAATAAGTAATACGAGTGTGATAAGAATGAAGAGAAATAATTTTATTCAATAACTGACATATTAACGTCCATACATTGAAAATCTGAATCAGTTAACCAATGAAATGAAAAAACTAGATACAAAGACGATTTTCTGGAGGTGTAATTATTTATTTTTGGTAACAGGCCAATGTGGGTATTTTCTGGGCAAGATATGACATTGAAGCTTCGTATTCATCAAAATCATGAAATTTGCATCATGTTTCGTTAGAATCGATAGAGCGAAAGATTCTAAAAAAAAAGTTGGAGAAAAGTCAAAGTGATAGTAGAGAGTCCAAATTTCGAGCAAGGGTATAAAATTGGAAACCGAGCAACTTTTTTCTTTAGCATTTTTGGAAATTTACAAGAAAAAAACTGATTTTTCGAGGATTTAAAAAAAATGTCAAATTGGACAAGTTTTAGAGTAGCACATAACAAAAGACAATAGGCTGTATTTCACTCATTTTTCAAGCACAAACTAACTGCGAAGTCAAATTTTCATTATATCTATAATAAAAAAAAACTTCCATATGTCGTGAATTTTATGTGTGACACTGTATGTTTGAAATTTCTTGATATGCAATGAGCAATACATAACAAATTGTTGTAGAAAAAATAACTTTTTAATATTCTCTTACACTCTTGCTGTTTTTTTACTATGTGTTATACGTAACAAATTAACTTTATAGATTTACTCAGAAATTACAACTTGAAGTATTATATTTCCAGATCAATTTACAATTATTTCACTAATGCTCACTGAACTGATCTCGTTCTCTACAACCGAACCTTAGTTATATGGAACACTCACACATATTTTTCCGAATATTCCCTCCTGGCCAAAACGACTAATCGTCGGCTCGGACACATATGCTTCGATCGGAGTTTTGTTCGGCGCCCATCAAATTTCTGCCTGGTAACTACTCGTTCTCAGTTTTGGTGAGCGGATGCAATCATTATCATTGATCCATGAGCGGCTCGTTCATGCTGCACGTTTGCAACAGTATCTTGATAGAACAAATAAGTTACTGCGGTATAAAAACATTTTGGAGACGTTCGAAATTTTGTGTTTTTTTTTGCTGTAAGAACCAAATCAAGAAGTGGTTAAAAAATTTTTGTTGGAAAGTTGAAGTTGATAAAAAATAATATTTTTCTTTGTCCGTTCACTATATTCGTTCAAGAAATATGGAACCTGAAAAGTGCAATAAGAAGTTATTGTTGGTTGAACTATTTAAATACGGTTCATCATAAACAATATTTCTAACTGAAGGAAGGTTGGTTGGGTAACAGGATCAATTTTTTCTTAGAGAAAACAATTGTTTTCTTGCCGACAAAAAGTAATTTCTCCGTGTGTATATTACTATTTTTAAAACCATCAGACATATTAGATAAGTTTAGAAGAAAATAAAAAACATTGCAACAACTTCGAGACTACTAATGTTTTTAAAAATAGTAATGTCAACATGGAGAACCAACTTTTCGAGCCCTGAAGAAGAATTTAATTAAATTCGAAACGTCAGCAAGAAAACAATTGTTTTTTCTAAGAAAAAATTGATCAACCTTTCTTCAGGAAAATAATTGGATCACTAAATTGGTTAACTAATATTTCTAAACTCATCTCTTATCATCTGGGTGGTTACAGGGCGTTAATACACCCAACAAAAAATTACTCATTTCAGGATTTAGGAACTCAAGGTCAAGATCTTTGTAACTAACTCACTTCAGTCCAACACCAATCTGCTTCCACACACCAGGACTGCAAAAATCCTCACGCCCTTTATCAACCAAGTTGGTATCATTAGGGTAGAAACCATACTAATTCCTTATATCTAACTTCGCTAATTTATGATTCTAACAAGATGAACCAACCCCACTATTTTCAGTTTCAGTCTCACGTCAGTGATTTCCGGAGTACAAATTAGCAGGAAACGGTTCGCTAAAAGAGTAAACAATAAGATGTTTGGAATGGTGCTGTTATCACTGTTTCTAGTTCGCATGCCACACTATTTCCAGACTTCCGAAAACATACAAAACTCGAATGCTATGTATCGGTCCCAGCAATTTATAGAAAATAAAAAACTTCTCTCTAAAGTGAAAAAATGAGTTTTACTAGCTCGTCTAACCATTTTGTCATAGTGCTGGCAGCTTATTTAATGAATCTCAGACTTTTCAGTTTCCATCGCCTTTTCTTGCCCAGCACTTGTGGAGGTAAACATAATGTTCTGAAATCTACTTGAAAATTCGACCTAATCCATTAGTGTATCTTGATTCGAATGGAAGAACAGGAATCTATAACTCATCTTTTTTTTAAATGTAGAGGATTTATGAAAACAGTCTCTGAATTTTACCATTCTCATTTATCTTGTCGACTATAAAGGATACCCGATTTAGAACAGTTGCTGAGATTTTTTAAGGCGACGACAGTTTGTCTGCATCGTTTGTTGAGCAAGGATGTCTAATAGAATGACATCAGCAATTTCAGAAGCAGTTACAGTTTCAAAAACCTTAGGTGAATGCAAACTATGAGAATGGTCCTCGGAATGGTTTCGAAGGTTTTCTCATCAAGTTGATCTGTAGTTAAAAACTACAACCCTACCAATTACTGATAATTAGTTCACAATGGGGAATGGGGTGACCAGAACAGAAGGCCTGCATGAATTTCGTGACCAACTCATTAATTCTGCGGGTACTCTGACAACATCGAGGACCCGAACTTACCACAGCATTAAACCTTTTCCATTCTCAGGTTAATTAGATGAAAGTTTGTTAGGTGAAAGTACAAATATAGCGTCTTCAGCATCGTGACTGCTTGGTGGTAATATGGCGGTTATTAAAACTATATTCAGCACCTGATGTAAGAAAGCAGAACATTACGTAATAAGTTATCTCCGGCCGTGAAAGTTTACATTCTTCAAAAATAATATATTTACGGAAAGGAAAATATTTCAGCTGTATATAAATGAGTTAACTGCTCTTATATTCGCGTCATTAAATTGATATTTTCCCAGATTCTGGTTCCATTTGTCCACAATTTCATTATTCTCGCAACATATGGGAACTGATAACTCACTCCAGATTATCATTGTTCAAAGAACACTTCAATAGTTTTATTAGATTGCAAATGAAATAGAATAGAAGATGTAGTAACGCAAATTGTGTTTTTTGTTTTTGAGAGGAATTACAAGCACTGCATAAAAATTCTCAAGTCGTCCTTTTCGTAGAAAATGGCGATTGTCGATAAATTCAAATTGCTTCTGATTAATATCGTAGAAAAACATATTTGGGAAGTTCATTTGAGGACACCGGTCCTCAAATAAAAGCAAAATTCGATGTGGGTTGGGTTATAGGTTCAAAGTGACTGGGTCTACTCCACCCTTCACTGCAATCTGTGATGGTTCATCATGGCTTCCAGGTGTGTTAAGTTGAACATCGAAGTGGGCCAAGTCAGTCGAGCACTTCCCATAACACAACAAAGACAAGGCCCTAATCTTTCTTCGATGTTTTAGACTATAGCATTTTACAAGTGTTGTTCATGACAAAGACTTTCAAGAAAGACGTTTAACGATGAACGAGAACGAGAATATTTCCTGCTTATTCACCAAACTGAAACACCTGTTCATGCAGCTGCAGTTTCGTAAGAATGTATCATCTTTCCCACCAACCGATTTCCTAGAGTCTTTGAAGTCGACTAGATACTCTTCATGACAACAAGAGGATTTTTCCGAATTCTTGGGGTTCTTTTTGAATACTCTTCGTGAACAGGAAAATAGCAGATTCAATACTCCTGACCACTCTGGATTGAATGATTCCGTACAGTCTATCTCGTCTTGTGTTCGTAGGTCTTTTGCTGAAAAAATCCTCACCAATTTAGTTTTTGGTACATGTTCAAGAGTTAGTAAAAACCTATGTGATTTTCTGGAACTTCAACTAGCGTTATCTACCATGACTGATAACCAGTCCGTGCAAAGTTTGTTGTTGAATCATCTGAAAATAGAACTTTTAACGGGTAATAATCAACTATATTGCCAAATTTGCACAAAACTAACCGACTATAATAAGACAACAAGTATAGCTGAGGCACCAGTCAATCTAATAATGACACTGGTAATCTCTCAACATGACTCAACCTCAGATAAAAGCACAAAAATCTTACGAAGGTTAGACAAAGATTCACACTTCAATCTAGCAGACCACTATTATAAACTTCATGCAGTCATTGTTTACTCTGGGTCGTCTGGCGTTGAGTCTGATCATTATTACGCTTTGGTCAAGGATGAAACGGACTGGCTTAAGTTTGACGATAGTCGTGTCACAAAATTTTCTGGTGATGTTTTGAATTCATTGGAG
>WOGR01002198.1:0-17987 GCA_015342045.1 Leptinotarsa lineolata | reverse complement strand
GAATAAAAATTAACTGAGTTATCAATTGACCGAAGAGAAAAATAATTGAATAATAACGTCTTGCCATACTCTGAGAAATAATTCAACCACTTTCTCGATAACCAAAGGAAACGAGCCCTCAAAAACAAAAAACAGAACAGTCGATTCGTACGCATGTACAGTTACACTGTTGTCAATGTTAACAAAAAATCTTATATCCACAACAAATTATCTCGTCGGCTGAGAAACTGTACGGTTTCTGGGTAATGCACATTACAGAATTTTGTAGCGTTGAAACAACTATTTACCTTTACATTCTAAATATTTCTATATTCTGTTGCCTCAAATGAGTTTCATTTTATTTCAGTGAATACTCGTAGACCGTTGTGAAGAAATTTTCTCGTGCGTTGATAAATAATGATATTGATTGTGTAGATTTATTGTCCCAAGTCAATTTTTCTTTCCGTCACCATATTTTGCCATGATATTTTTTAGGAAAATCAGAGGTGATGGTTTTTAATTATTTGTATAATAGAAGACATTATGAATAATCAAAAAAGCTCTCTTCCCGTATATTTCAAAAATTAAAAGTGCTAGAGTTTTATCCTCGGTATCATCCAATAGTATCCGGAAATGGTCAACTTTTCTTCGTCTCCCAATCTTTTACGGTTTACATACATATGTTCAAGTTTAATTATTCCGCCAATTGGCGCATTCGCCAATATATACTTGGCCGCTTCGCTATAATATGGCGAAGGCGCAAATAACAACTGCAAATACAAAATATTGAATAAAACTGTTTTTATTTATTCATGGAGTGTAGATGTTATTGAAAACCTTCTAGATTTATTGTTTCAACTTCCCAGATGTTACAAAAATTATATTGAACTAGAATATCATTTTACCGATATCTTGTGTATTTTTTGTAGATGTGACGATGGTTTCTTTGGAAATCCTATGGAAATCGGTAACAACTGCCAACTCTGTGATTGCAATGGTGGACCATGTGATAGAAGAACAGGCCAGTGTTTGAGTTGCAAAGGGAATACCGAGGGTACGTTAACATACAACTGATTTTCAAAGCAGCTGATTATTTATATCATACTCTTTTGGAACCCTTGAAAAATACTTGAAATGAAATTATCTTTTATAATTTCAGTGGCTTCAAATATAACCAATGATCCATCAAAGGTGTTTGATACAGTTGACTATGAAATTTTACTGCCAAAACTATAATTTTGGTATGAGGGGAAAAATGTATAGTTTACTTATGTAATTTTGTTCGAAATTGGTTCATTTGTTATTGAGAGATTAAATGTTGAACGTTTCATTTAAGAAAAAACAGAAAATTCGCTGTCGCTCATTTTATTGAGGAGGGTCAAGTTTTCTTTGGAACGCCCTGTATTAACGGGGTTAATATATCCAATATTCGAAGTCATATTTTCTGAATGTGATATAAAAAACAATTCCTACTTTTTATTCCCTTCCATCATTTTCTATTTGCAAATCAACCATATATTATGTAAATATATATGAGAGTGTGAGTGAATATATTGATAAATTTTTTTATTCAAGGTTGGAAGTGTGAGAAATGTAAACCAGAACACTATGGAGAGCCTTCCCTCTCTAACTGTAAGGCTTGTGAATGCGACCCTATTGGTTCAATCACGAAACAGTGTGACAACAAAACTGGACAGTGTGAATGCAAAGACAAATTCACTGGAAGAACCTGCGACAAATGTGAGGTAATGATAATATTCTCAAATTCAGTACAGTTCATAAATATGCTGTCGCTTTTTGAAATATATTCAACAGAATATGTCTAAAAATGCACCGTATTTGATTTCCAGATTGGTTATGGAAACGTCACTGCGTTGTGCACACCGTGCAGCTGTAATTCAATGGGATCCAAATCGGAAATATGTGATACCCACACTGGAACCTGCGACTGTCAACCAGGAGTTGAAGGTTTCCATTGCGATGCCTGCCAAAATCTGTACTACGGCTTCTCAGAGGCAGGCTGCCAACGTGAGTAGAAAAAGTTATTCATTATTTTCAATATCGAAAGCAACATCAGGAATAGAATAATGTGCTATCCGGAACTGAAAGAAATCACGATAAGATATGAAGATAAAACGATATTTTTATTCAAAATCGAGTGGTTCTATACAGATTGCAGATGACGCTGTCGTAGTTTATAAATGAGAGACAGGAGATCCTTCCAGAAATATTCGATTCAGTTTGAAAATGTAAAAATTAGTTTGAAAATAACACTAGCCAACAAATGAGAAAAAAATGCGACTAATATTATAATGGCTATGCATGAGAGAATAATTCAGAAAATAAAGAAATAGTTCATATAAAATATTCCTGCGTCCCTATAGATAGATTTTGAAATGGAATAATGAAATTATCTCATAAAAAATGCGTCGTTCATTTCCATAATTCAAATTTTCACAGTACAAAATATATGAAAACGGTTTATTTTCCTTCCTTGAATAATGGTATTTTTTTGATTGAAAGAAGATGATCCAACTTATTTGAAAAACCTAAAAATATTACGAAAGTGATTCTCGAAATTCTTAATATAGCTATTTTCTTTTTTGTCGAAATGTTTGCATCAAATATAATAAACAAATCTATATTAAATGAAATAGAAATAAAATAAAGCAATCAAATCGAAATAATATTCTGAAAAAATGCTGAAAAAACTCCCAACTGCCAACTTCCATTTCTTTTTATTTGTTAATTGATTTCTTGAACTTCATGAATTTTTGATTATACTCAAATCTTCACAAGCGCAGAGTGAAGTTTAAATATTTATACTCTTATTGTTTACTTCGAATTCACCAATTTTAAATTTAGTGTGAAAACATTTTTATCATTATCAAGAATTAAAAAACTTTCAAATGAAATTGAAGTGTACATTCAAGTGACACTACAAGGAAAAGATTATTAAATCTGTCATCCTGACATAAATTCAAATTATGTGCCATTATTTACTTTGTCAAAAATAAGCTCAAACATCTGAATCTGACTTTCAAAATCAAAGGTGACCAACACAACCATTCAACAATCTGAAATTGATGAATATCTAAACAAATATTGGGTAAAATGGATTCTCTAACGTGCGTGTTTTTTTGTTTGATATCAATTATAATTTTTCGAATTAGAAACTCTCAAAGTATATCAAATCTTCAATTTTTTCCAGTTTCTGTACTGATTTATTTTTTCTTGCTTTGTTCGTACTTAATTATGTTACAGTTTTCAATTATCATATTTTTTCTAATAGAAACGTATGTTTCTTTGGGAAAATAAATCATTATTATGTAAAATATATACGACTTTCGAAATTACCCTGCTGCTCAGGAAACAGTTCCTGTTTTTATGTATTTGATTGAAAAAAAGACTTCTTAACATTGTTTTTTTTTGGAAAACTCGATTTTAACCCCTGTCGTAATCCAAACCAATCAATTTTTTGTATTCCAGCATGCACGTGTGATCCTGATGGTTCAAAATTTCCCATGTGCGATGTTAAAACTGGCGAATGTGTATGCAATCCTCACTACACTGGGAAAAGTTGTGCTGTCTGTGAGGTAAGTCAAATCTCTTAATCTCAAGTCATGAGATTTTATCAATGGGATAATTTCAACATAGCATCATAATTTCATTTCTTGACATTACTGAGGATAGAAGTTTCAAAAACCAAAAGGTATTTCTTTTTCGACTCTGTCAGCGATTCAGTTTTATCTCCTCAATCGTCGCCAAACCCATTCTTTCGTGGTTCTCTTCAACCTTAAGAACATAAAAAAGTCACAGGGGCCCAAATCTGGTGAATACGGGGGCTGAAGTATGATCACAGTATTGCTTTTGGCCAAAAATTTACGAACAAGCAATGGCGAGTGAGCAGGTTCATTATTACGCAAGCGGCGCAATAATGCACCTGCATTATTGCGCACATTATTCAAGTAACATTACAAAACATAAATTTGTTTGGCATTATTCAGTTAGATTTTGTTGTAGGACGGATACTGGAAGCAATTGAAAACATGTGTCGAATGTAAGTGTAACGAACATGGTTCCTTGAGGGATACCTACTGTGATAAAGAAACTGGTCAGTGTCAGTGTAAAACAGGAGTGATGGGAAATTTGTGTGACATCTGCCTACCAGACCATTACGGAAATGTGAAGATTGGCTGCAAAAGTAAGAAAACTCAATTGGTTTGTTGTTATTTTTATTGATAGTCATTTCTAATTCAAGATCTGTCTTTGTCTCGGAAACGATAGTGGTATTCACTTACATTGACAACTAACAACAGAAATTGTAGTGAATTAATTTTTTTACTCAACTATCAAGAAACGAAAAATTAGTCGACTAGTTGTCCTTGTATGAAGCTCGATCTGTTCATCCTTCTACACAGTAAAGACTCTTTGAAAGAGTCAGTAGCGTTTACCATATCGAGTATGTCTGTTAAAAAAATTAGAGGGTCTCATTGAGTATGATTTTCCATGTCTTGCAAAGTATTCAACTAGCTGTACCTATTATTTTCACCTTCAATTTTTGATAATGCAGAGTAACCTCGAAAACTTTTCCTACTTTCAGTATTATTAGACTAATTTCGATATTATCGATATTTATTTAGTTTCTCCTACTTCCTTCATTCCTAATCACACCACTTTACACTAGTCGTTGTAGAAGTTTTAGAGTTTGTTGAAGAAACCGTAGCATTCCTATTGAGTTTGATAAGCAACTGGTCTCTGATAAAAATTTGTTCAACTATCAATTTTTCCCAGAATGCGATCCTTGTGACAAAAAAGGACACATCTGCGATCCTACTGATGGAAAATGTGTCTGCCCACCTCTGACTACTGGAAGTCAGTGTGAACGTTGTTCCCTAAATGCTTGGGGGTATGAACCGGCGATTGGATGTAAGGTAAAAATGATAATTTTAAGTTCGTTTGCAACAAGAGTAATAGATATAATTAATATTATTGAAGTGAAACAATGTGAACCTTCAACGAAACTGGTCCAAAAAAAAATCCCCATGAAAGCACCACAAATGACTAAAACTTATCTCAATGTGAAGAAATTCTGCAGCAGAATAATAATCATGAAACTAACCTCTTACTTCGATATCACTCCCTAAGCAAAAAATATTAAAAAGAATTGTAAAATCGTTTGGAAAAAACATTAACAAGCATAATAGCATGCATTCCGCTATCAAATCTATAAGATATAATTTCACAAATGCTCATTTTAGGCTTGTGCATGTTCAGCAACTGGCAGTTCTGATCTTCAATGTGACTTAACACAAGGAACTTGCTCTTGCCAAAACGGCTTTGAAGGTGAAAAATGTGACAGATGTAGCTACGGCTACTACGGATATCCAAACTGCAAAAAGTGCGGATGTGACCCAACAGGAACTGAAGAAGAGCAGTGCCATAATGGTCTTTGCAGATGCGCTGATGACGGTACTTGCTTGTGTAAGGTGAGCAATTTCTACGAACTCATAAATTTTTCTTCATTGTTAGAAGAATTACATTGAAATTATGTAAATAATGAACTGTGTTGCACAGCAAAACGTTCAAGGGAAGAACTGCAACAGCTGCAAGGAAAACAATTACGGGCTGAGGAAAGAAAATCCACAAGGATGCACTAAATGTTTCTGTTTTGGCAGAAGCAATCAATGCGAGTCTGCTCTCTATCATTGGAGCAAAACCACCAGATTAGAGAGGAATATAGAAGACAGTAACCAAGTAGGTATTATATCTAGTTATTAGAAAGATTATCTAGTTTATTAATTTCATTCCATTTAAATTAATGTATCCCGAGAACTATTGATATGGGTACTTGATGATGGGGTGCATTCTGGTCATCCTCAAACTGAACTATTGATTAATACTTCCACATAATTTCTGTTGAGGTTGCCGAAGACGAACTGATGTTGCCAACGACCTTCATGGGAGACATTACCTCATCTTATGGAGGTTATCTGGTTGTAGAGGTACCAGGAGGCTATTTTGATGTCTTCTTGGAGGGAAACTCTGTGAAACTACATTCTGAAAACAACAACAATGAACTCCAATTGGTGGAGTCGGGAAACTGGCGTGTGGTTTCAAGAAATCCAGACTTTCCCAATGACTGCGTGCATGGCCTCACCAGAGCTTGCTTCATGGTGGTTTTGCAGAAAGTAACGGCTTTCATGGTCAAGTCCAACAACAGGTAGGTGAAGAAAAATAATAAACTGGATTTGTTATTCAGTAAAGTCGTAGACTGGAATAAAACTTGTCCACTATTGAAAGTATCTTATAGTACTTCTTTGTCTCTGGGAATAGTTCCATCAACCATCATGTTCACAGGATCAAAGAAGTTCTGCTGGACAAGGCTGAGGATGAAGAGTCCACCTATCCTATTACTCACTCGATAGAAAAATGTCAGTGTCCTGAGGAGTACACAGGACTTTCTTGTCAGGATCCCAACGAAGGCTTCTACAGGTATTACCCAAGAGATCAGCAGATCTCCTGGGTTGACCTAGTCGTGGGAGTTGCAAAAGAGTGCGATTGTGGAGGGCACTCAAGTGAGTGTGATGCTGAAACTGGGTTTTGTGAGGTAATGATAATAGTTAGCTCCAGATAATGAACTGATGCGCTGTCAACAATTGATTTTTCCAGAACTGCGATGAGCATACTAGCGGTAATCATTGTGAGAAATGTATTGACGGTTTCTACATGGATAAATACACAAACTGTGCTCCTTGTTTATGTCCTTCAGTTGACCAAAACAATGCTAAGAGTTGTTTCCCCGCAGGAGATCACTTCAAATGTGAATGTAAAGATGGTGAGTCTAGATTGTATATTTTAGATTTTAGATAATCTTCAGTTGATGTAATTATCATTTTTGTTATGTCAGGTTACACAGGAAACTTCTGCGAGGAATGTGACGAGAGATTCTACAGGAAACAAAACTCTACATCTTGTGAGCCTTGCGACTGCAACCGATTTGGTATTGTACCGGGTGATCCAGGAAATTGCAACCAATTCGGAAGATGTAACTGTGGTCAAGGATTCACAGGTGCAAAGTGCGATCAGTGCATTGAAGAACGAAAATACATCAAAAACGGAATATGTGAAAGTGAGTTTGACTTTATTGAATATATATATATTCGTTTGCTTCACCAAAATTATTAATCAGATTGAATAATTCCCCTTCTACAATTAATAAAATAGTTGTACTTCAAGAATTATGTATGATTTCAGCTTGTGATGAATGCACAATGAAGCTTTTTGACGTAATAGACCTACTGAAAAACGACATTGAAGGCATGTTTGATATATTCAAAAACGGCATCGGTCCTCCCTGGAAAAAACTAATGGAAAACATTGAGAAGTCAAAAAAACTTTCAGAAAAGTACTACAACAAAAAAGAAAAAGTCGATTTACTCACAGAAATCGCTGATAAAGAGAACTACGAAGCTATGATAACAAAAATTAAGGAAAAACTAAGCAAGAACAGCATCCTCGCTGAAGAAAATGTTGGCAAAACTGACAAAATCTACGAGAAATCTGGTAGATTACTTGAAGAGTCTATGGAACTCAGTAGAAAACTCATAACCCTCATTCAGAGCCTAGAAAGCTTTGGTACAAAACATGTAAACTTGAAGGAGGCCTTGAAGAGGGCTCGTTATACACTCAAAGAAATTGAAGGGGTTTCAAAACAGTTCACGGCTTACCACGATGAAGCTCTTTCGTTTTGCGCCAAGGTCAGCAACACAGTTGACACTTTATATAAACTCCCTCCAGATGTACCTGAAGAACAGCTGGTGGAACTGAAAGAGAGAATGCAAGACCTCATTGATATTGTTACTCATGCCGAAAACAGCTTCAAGATCGTAGATATGAAAAATCTGGAGAATTCTAAGGGACTGGAGAAGGTAAAAGAAAAAGTAGAGATTCTGAAGAGTAAAAACAAAAATACCGAAAATACTTTAGAATATATTATGAATAAGACTGCTGCGATTGGAGAAGCAAAGGAAAATCTTCTTATAGTCTATAGTGAGTTAGGAAAAATTCAAGATTTCGCCGAGTTCACAGAAATAGAAGATAGGGTAAAGAAACAGATGAAAGATATTCCAGAAATTGACCAGCTTCATTCCAAGGCCATAGAACATGTTCAACAGTTGGATAGGAAAATCAATAAATATAATAGGTTTGTTGATTGATACATATTGCATTAATTTTTATTGTATTTTTTGATTTTTGATAGATACTACTGAAAAATTACGATCCTTACCACTCAGCTGACCCTACTTTTTACTTTCCTGAATGGTTAAAATTTATTCAACCTATGATTACTATTTTTGCTTGATTTTTTAAACAGACACCAAACAAGAAAATTCCTAGTACAGGTGGATTTGGGGAAGTTAATTCTCTTATTATCATTATGAAACCAATTATCTCATTGAAACTGCTAATGTTGCACCCTCTTCTTCTCTCTATAAGATAAGCTATATCCCTGTGAAGAATAAATTGGGCGTATAACAAAATATTTCATTCAAAATAGTTTTTCTGTATTCACAAAGTCTCTCATAGCTGAGAGATAGCAGAGATTCATTTCAATTTATTCCTCATAAATAATTGTTTCAGCTTATTCAACTTCACCAAAGATGAATGGAAGAAAATCAATGCAAGTGGAGCATATGAAGCTATTGTCAGTGGCATTCAGGAAGCTAAAGCATCAGTGAAAATCTCAAGAGAAATTCTGAATGATGCCCTGGGTCTCATCGAACCAGAAAAAATGGACAGTATAGGTGTTAGAACGAATTTAGCACACGCTTATTCCGATAGGCTCAAACAAAGGATAAATAACCTGAAAAACATTTCAAAAAGTAGGTTTTACATAGTTATAGTTTTTCCTCAATCTAGGTTTTTATTAAAATTTCCTCAGACTTTGGTGAAATCCAGAACAAGCTAGTCAAACTGAAGTATGGTATACTGGAAAACGGTAAATCAAACAACGATCTGACTCAAATCCTCCACAAAATCAACAATGAAATCACGTCCCAATCAGAAAGTGTGGCAAGTCTTGAGGAAGCCATGAAAAATGCCACTGTAGTCTCTGAAGACATGAGACACATTGAAAAACAGCTTGAAGATATGAGTTTCGACAAACAGTTTGTTCTGACCAAGAAGTATCAGAAATATTCTGAACTGACAGCACCAAAAGGTAAATTGTTCATATTCTAAAAATCTGCACAAATAATTCAGAAGTCTCTTTCTGTAGAAATAGCTGCTTTTTTGGACAATCTTACAACGAACCGTCAAAAACTACTAGATCTGAATATTTCCCCCTATAGTACCGGTACTGTTGAAAACCACGAAAGAGTAGATAGCTTCAGAAGTTTTAGAGAAAAAATGAAAAATTTGCAGGAGAAAATCAAGCAAGCCAAGCAACATATAGATGTGGTAAATATGTTCAACCAACTGCTCAAATTACTTCTTCTGAATTATTTTTCCCTAACTTTCAGATTGATGTTGCCATGGACCTGACCAATTGTTTGATGTCTTACAGACTATCGGAATCACAGCTTTTCCAGAGCCTGTCCATAACATTCAAATGCCGAAATTGCATGCTTTTCAAATGGTCCAAATCTTCCGTTGAAGTTTTGAAGCTGATGGTACAAGATGGAAGACCTACGTTGTTGATGGAGGAAAAAGAAATCATCATTCCCAATTTCGAAAACCAGGAGAGGACAATCAATTTGCAAAAGTCAGTATCCAACCAATCTATTCAGTTTGTGAAATAGAGGTTTTCTCGGCATCCGCAAGGAACCGTTTTGGTACCATCATTATCTATCACTCGAAAAAAGATTTTTTTTTGGTTAATACGAAGATTGATGTTGATATTTTTGTCTACAACAAGTTTTCGTTTACAAAAACGTTTTCCAGGGTAGGTGCTCTTTTGAAAGTGCAACTTGATGATGTTGAAAGGAGCGAAAAAGTGGAAGGGATGACAGTCATCAGTACGGCAGATGACATAGAAATTGGATCTTTGGAGACTCCAGCCCATGAATCGTATGTCTCCAAAGTTTTCTTGAACGAAAACAACTTTGGTCTGTGGAACTTCAGAACTACCAGCGGCTTATGTAAAGGTCAAAAAAGGTAAGGAATATTTGCAGCAGTGGAGTGGAAACTCAGATACAATGATTTCGTTCCAGAGATATCATCAGTGACTACAATGACAGAAACAGCTTCTTCAACGGTAGGGGATATCGTGAATATGGAGTCAACCATTCTTTGAATCCCAAGAAAATGGCGTTGAAGTTCTTTTTCAATACATTTGATGAGAACAGTACCATTTACGTGGCTGAACACGTAAGTAAAGGTTTAATATTAGTATGAAACTTTCTCTGTGAAGGAATACAAAAAAATGGTTCATTGATCTAGCTGAAGAAGATGACGCAGAACTGTTATAGAGGCATTACTCTCCAAAAATACTGTTTTTCAAGGACCTCTGAAATTCTGATACTTTATTCAACATTTATTCAAATCTATAGTAATTTTTCCAGGTATATTCAATGTTTCAAGAATGTTTTCTTTGAAGCTTGATAAATATTCGAGTGGATTACACCTACTCACATCTAACTTCAAGTTGTATTTCACCATTTCAGCTATTTCGATAACGTTGTAAAATTACGATAGCTGTATTAGCTGAAGCAACCTAAGACCCTACTTAAGAACAGTCTTGACTCATTCATTCCTTCCAAGTATCTGGAAAACACTACATTCTCATGGACTTGCATCTGTTCATAGTACTATTCCAAACATCTTGTTCCTTGTATGAGGTATGGCTAGATAATAACTGAGGCAGACAGTGCAAGCCTCAAGGTCATACACCATATTGCTAAGTCTCCTGACTTCCCCTCCACAATCAATTTATACAAAACAAAGACATATTCTTTCTTACAATAAGGGTATGAAGATGAATGTTATTTACACAGGTTTTTGGGTGGTATGAACGTTTCCAAGAAGGGCGAGAAGACGTTGAAGATGATCTACGCTCGAGACGTCCTTCTTGAGCGTAGATCGAAAACTGATGAAACTATTGAGAAAATAGGCAACCTCATCTATCAAGATCACCATTTGAGTATCCGTGTGGTTTCCAAAACTCTGGGAATCGACAATCAGTTAGATAAATATTACTGAACATTTCAATATGAGGAAAGGTGTGCTCCAAAATAGTGCCTAAATTCCTGAAGCTTGAACAAGAAGAGTTGCTAATGAGAATCTGTTTTGACACTTTGAAAAACATCAAAAGAAGTCGTAAACTATTTTAGAGTTATTATATGTAACGATTTATGGTTTTTTACCTACGACTCAGAAACTTACCACTAATCAATGCACTGGAGTTCACAGTCACCATAACTGAAGAAGTCTGGAATGTCCTAATCAAAATGACAATATTAAGTTCCGACATCAATGGAATTTATCATGTAAATTGAGTTGTCTGCAGGAAAAATAGTGAATGAAAAGTATCAATTTGAGGTTCTAACCACTCTCCAGTAGACCGATTATTGTGGAATAACAAGTCGTGCATCCTCCATCAGGACAATGCTCAAACCTGAACTTTACTAATGGCTTAGAAGTTTTTGGTCAAACATGATATCCTTATGGTGGAGCATCGACCCTACTCACCAGATATAGCTTCGTGTGACTTTCCATGTTCCCGAAAGTGGTGGAAGCGTTGAAAGGAACTAGATTTGATGCAGTGAAAGCAGGAAAGGAAAAATGTCTCAGAACCCTGATTTGAATAGGGGAAAATTGGAATGAAAAAGTGAGAGGTTAGTAAAGGAAAGTATAGCTGATGAAGTGGAAGTTGGGAGGGAAACAAAGTAGAATGAGATGCACCAAAAATCCTGTTGTTTTCTAGCCAAACCTCGTATTTTCAGTTGTTCATAAATTGGTTGGTTGCCTCTTGTGATCTTGTGTCTCATATTCGCATGAAACATCACAAGCTTCCTCTGCCTCCTTTTGAATAAACACATCGATGCAAAATGATGCTGTCATCTAGCTTTGGTGCGACAGCAAATACTTTTCTGTCAAGATGATGATGTTTCCAGATTATTCCCCAGCTGAAAAACTGGATCCTGTATCGTTCAAAATTGTGTTCTCGTCCATTTGGATGTATTTTTCAAACATCGTCTTCAACAAATATAATTAATACATTCATTTCAATATTTCAGAACAAAAGCTGCTCGTTCATCGCACTTTTCTTGGAAAACGGCCTCGTCAGATTGGCCATAAAGCACAGCAATGGCCAAAGCGTCCTTCTTCCTCACCACGATAGAGTCAACGATGCAAAGAGACACGTCGTTGAAGTCGGTATGACCCACAACAACGGTATTCAAACGTACAGCTTGGTCTTGGATGGACAAACACCGATTATAGTGAAGAGGCAGGTGAATAGGCGACACGTCTTCAAAATCAAGGAATCCAAGCACTACTTGGGTGGAGTTCCACCTACCTTCAATAGATTGTGTGTTCCCATCAACAGTACTTCGCTGTTGGGATTCCTAGGACAAACTTCGCAGAAGGAGAAGCTCACGAATGAGACTATTTCTTATGGAGTGGTGAAAACTAAGCGTGATGTGAGTGACATACTTTTGTCATTATCTAATATAAGAAATTGAATTTTGTTTTTATTCGAACTCTTCCTTCATCTACCCCAGGAAATAAACTTGCTTATATAGGGTCTTCCAACAGGGACAATTGATAATGGCTATCTTGTTGAAACTACATTAGTCAAATTAGTTGTCATTTATTCAGTCTGTTTTGCCAATTCACCGTGGATGGATATAGCATTCAACACCACGTCCAAATAATAAAATTGTTTTATCAAAATGGGTGTTATGTTTGGGCAACGTACCGCGCGCTTGATTTATTTTACTCGGAACTTAAAAATTTTGCGTCGTGACTTGAGCCTGTACCCATACAACTGACCCAAGAACTAAATGTGACAGACCATAGACAACGACATGTAATCGCTAAATAGGCTCTGGCTCTCACTGAATGACTGACTCACTGACTCGTCCACTGACTGACTAATTGACTCACTAAGTGACTGGCAGACTGACTCGCTTACTGGCTCACTGACCGTCTGACTCGCTGACTGATTCTCACTAACTCGCTGACTGACTGGCAGACTCACGGATGGACCTATCGACTGACTGGCTCACCGACTGACTGATTCACTGACGGACGGACCCACTGAATGACCGACTGACTCATTGAATCACTGACTAACTCACTGACTGACTCATTGACAGACTCGCTAACTTACTGACTTCTCAACTCACTGACTAACTCACTGACGGACCCACTGACTGACTCACTGACAGACTGACCGACTCACTGATTGACTGACCGACTCACTGACTGACCCACTGACTCACTGACGAGTTTACTGACCCGCTGACTGACTGACTCACTGACCGACTGACTCACAGACTGACTAACTCACTGACTAACTCACTAACTAACCCACTAACTGATTCACCGACTGACTGAATGACCAACCTTCTGACTCACTGACATATGGACCGATCGTCTGACTGACTCATCGACTGACTGACTCATCGACTGACTGACTCATCGACTGACTGATTCACTAACGGACGGACCCACTGAATAACTGACTGACTGACTCACTGACAGACTCGCTGACTTACTGACTCTTTGACCCGCTTACCTACTCACTGACGGAACCACTGACTGACTGACCGACTCAGTGATTGACTAATCATCTCAATGACTTACCCACTGAAGAGTAAACTGGCTCACTGGCGACTTGATTGACCCACTGACGAGCTGACCGATTGATGATCTGACGATCTGACTAACTCACTCACCGACTCACTGACGGACCCACTGACTGACTGACCGACTCACTGATTGACTGACCGACTTACTGATTGACCCACTGACTCACTGACGAGTTGACCTACCGGCTGACCGACTGACACGCTGAAGATCTGAGCAACCGACTCTCTGACGATCTGAGCGACTGACTCACAGACTGACTGACTGACTCACTGACTGACTCACTAACTGATCCACTAACTGACTCAATGATTGACTGAATGTTCGACTTACTGACTCACTGACGGATTAACCAATCGATTGACTGACTGATTCACTAACGGACGGACCCACTGAAAGACTGACTGACTCGCTGACTGACTGACTGACTGACTCACTGACAGACTCGCTGACTTCCTGACTCGTTGACTCGCTTATCGACTCACTGACGGAATCACTAGTTGACTGACCGACTCACTGATTGACTAACTGTCTCGCTGACTTACCCACTGAAGAGTCAACTGACTCACTGACGATCTGAGCTACTGACCCACCGACTCACCATCTGACTCACTGACTGACTAACCAACTAACCCACTAACTGACTCTCCGACTGACTGAATGACCGACTTTCTGACTCACTGACGGACGGACCGACCGGGCAACCGACTATCTCACTAACTGACTGACTGACCGACTCACTAACTGTCTAATTGACTCACTCACTGACTGCCTGACCAACTATTTCACTGTCTGAATGGGAAGAGGATCGCAGTGCCACCTGCGCATGGCGATGTATCGTCACGGCATGCATCGCCACGCCAGCAAACGGTTTTACGTGCGGCTATATATGTTTCACAACAAAAAGACAAAAGTTGTAATGAAAAACGTTATACAGGTGCAGAAAGAACAAATTCTAGTCTATCATCAACTCAACGTGTTCAATAATTTTACTTATCCTCAATTCCAAAACAAGCATTTTTTCCAATCACCAGAAATGTAATTTTTTCCACGACGCACGTTTCACCAACCTAGTTAGGGTCTTCAGTAGTTACCTTCATTTAAAAAAAATATTTTCCTTCAGTTACAATTTACTAGAATCGATACGTTTTCCTGGCTATCGGTTTTAATTTCCACTAGAGGAAATTCTATAACTCAAAATCTGTTTCAGGTAATAGACTTCAGTCAAGTGTGGATCAACCAGAATGGGTACATAAACATCAACTCACTCATGGAAAAGATCAACAGCATCAGCTTCATCGTTAGACCTACCAGCTCAGATGGACTCATCATGAAATTCCACAAGGATAATGATAATGAAGATAATTATGTATCACTCAGCGAGCTGAATATTGTCATCAACGGTGTAAGATATGATAATACGAGTCTCATTTTGAATGACTATAACAACGTTGAATTGAACTTTGCCAAGAACAAGAAAGAATTGTCAGTTAATGGCAAGACTGAAAATTTGAAAGGCCGAGGAAGAATCGGTGTTGACTGGATTCAGATCGGATCATCAAACAAGGGTTTCAGTGGAGGAATTCGAGATATTTTAATAAATAACAGGTTAGTTGATGAACTAAATGATGAAAACTTTATAGGGACGTGTGATAACCTATTACAAATTCAAAAGAACTATTTTCAAGAATCGTAGAAGGAACGAAACAGCAACATGTGATTCATATCATTCCTTCATATTCTGAAATTTCATTCCATTTCTTTTCCGGCATTTTTATATTCATTTTGCATGACTTGAAATGTATTAAGACAAACTACTATCATCGCAAGGATATAGTTTTACTAATCTAGTTTGAATCATTGGCCATTTTTTCAAATACATTCCCGATGGAATGGAGAACTGAAAACTCTGGCGTGGAATCAATCCAAAACAAGCACCAAACACCAGAAATGTGACACTCTGCTCGACGCCCGATATATCAACCAGGCAATCTACTTCACCATCTCAAGAAGCCAACTTGGTTGCCCCCAAACACCACAACTCTTCTCGGCGAGTGCATCGAGCTAGTGCTTGAGTCCATACTTTAGTCCACTCTAATATAGCCCACCCTATTATAGATAACTCTAGTTTAGTCAACTTTACCCTACTTTCTCTCCCCTGTTTCATTCTCTTCTACCTCAACCCCTCTCATTGTTTCCATCGGTTATTTTCTATTGGTTGTTGTCTATGACCATTTCTCTATTGTCTATTCTCCATTCCTCATCCTATTGTTTGCGGTTTGCTAATGACTAGTAGAGAGCTCGATGGCCGAAAATAATAAGGCGATCCCGCGAAGAGTCCGCGACCCTTGGAGGTGGTCTTCGAGTTGATCATCGAATGGGTTCTTCAAATATCCCCCATCAAAGTTTTTGGGCCAACATAAGCGGTTGGAATATTTATGTTATTGGAGAGTATTCTCTAGTCTCTGCACAATTACTCAGTTTCATTTCCTTTCAGATTATTGACTTTCAACGAAACATCAGTTGGAGGATTCTCCAACGTGGAGATAGGCAGGGAAAAACCTCTTCCGAAAACCAACATCTACGTAAAAAGTTTAACCATGCTCAAACTGACGAACACGATGCAAAACACGGAGAGATGCGTGGAACTAAACAGTTACGAAACAATAAATGACTCTGTGAAATTTGGTGACAAGTTCAACAGCTACACCCGCATCAGAACGAATTTCTGGAGAACAAACTATCTGCTACAGTTGGACTTCAGAACGGTGTATCCAAATGGAGTCATATTCATAACAGTAAGTGTAAGAATCTTCGAGTTCGAACGAATATTATTCATTCTTTATCCTAGAGCAACAAGAAAATGAACTACATATTCTTGGAGTTGAAAGAAGGCCAGCTAATGTTGAACATACGGGGGAGAAAGAAGAGGGTTAAAACTCTCCCGATAGCATCTCAACAGAAGCTAAATGATGGTAACTGGCATAATATAAGGCTAACAAAGAAGCTGAAGAAACTATCAATCATTCTTGACAATGAGTCCAAACCCAGTAGAATCAGTGTGGGAATCAAACCAAGGGACGAAATATACTTTGGAGGAGTTCCATCTAATTCGGAATACATGACGCTGAAGGATTTGGTAAGACATCTCAAGCCTCATCTGCAAGTCTAACCTCTGTGAAGCATCTTGCCTAAATGTCTGTCGGATATAATTCAATGTCCAGCGTGGTATCAGCCGGGGAAGTAGTTGTTTTCCGACAGGCATTTTTCAGAACGATGTAGATACTTTGGGAGGGGTGAATGTTTCATTTAGATTTGCGAACTGAACTGTCTTGATTTTTTCAGAGAACCGGGCTCCATCCTTTCCGAGGTTGTATGAAGTCACTGAAAATCGATAACGAGGAGAATATTTTTTCGAGAAACGGTAAAGACGTGGTACATTCGAATGTCGCCCGTTGTTTCTCGAATGTTGAAGAAGGAGCTTATTTTTCCGGAGATTCGTACGCTATTTACAGTAAGTTTTTCGTTCATTTTGGGTCCGATAGACCTTTTAAAATACCCATCAACAGTGAAATGTATAGAAATATCAAACCAAAAACTTCAATGAATAAGTGTCAACTCAGGTAGATAATCAATAATCCAACTACTTCTTTTCAAAAATTCAGTACTTATTCATGTTGCTATTAAGGGTATACCAATATATTAAATTAATTACAATTTCTGCTATTCGGAATGGGACCTTTGTTGTGGTTCATAGATCTCATTCCAAGTTTTTTTATTTATAAACTCACCAACGCGTTTAACAACATTTCTCATTCAATTTGTGACCGCTTCTGAATCTTATCGAACAGCATCAAACTTCTATGAGGTTGAATATATGTATTGTGTTCTCTGACACTAGTTATTAAACTTTTCTCAGTTCGAGCAATATAGTTTTTGTGGCAATCCATAAATCCTACACTTCTGTTTGCATCATGCTGTCGTTCTGGTTATCCAACAATTATTGAAATGACAAACATTGCAAACCACTTCTTTGCTCAATTGAAAAAAAATTGGCTCAATCCGTGTATTCTGGTCTCTGGTCTAGTGGTCTCGGTAGTGTTGAGGTTAGCACAACCGCCTTTCAAGCGGAAGACCGGGGTTCGATTCCCCACCGGGCCACCGTGCTGGGTAATCGCACGTTAAAAGATAAG
>WOGR01002197.1:0-17987 GCA_015342045.1 Leptinotarsa lineolata | reverse complement strand
GTTTTTTGTGACTGTTAGCTGTGTGAGTTTTCGAATTTTTGAGTTGTCATAACCTTGTTAATAATGAATTTTTTTTCATGAAATTTTTGTCACACCTGTTTAGAGGCACTCTGAATCCAGTAGCGTAGTGATTTTTTCAAAAAAAAATCACTAATATAAAATCCCGATTCTCGACTAAGAAAAAATATCGTAGTATGCTCTGAAACTTTAATAAACATTTCAAATTTTGTCCCAAGATAGACCTTTTAAAACTTGACTTTTCAAAAATAAAATTATTAAAATCGGTTCACAACTTCAAATTTTAGGGGGGTGTTTCCATTAAAAATGGGTCACACTGTATATATAATAGAAATATATATATAATAAATATTTAGTTTATATCGGTGAGTAGGAAAGTGGGGATTCAAATAACAGGGTGGTAATTGAAAATATTCCTTACTCACATATACATATACCACCGATCGCTTCAAAAACACTTCACTAACTTTCATCGAAAGCTTCTAATAATTCATTTTCCATATTCTCTGTTTCTCTATGACTGTCGTCATTTGAATCAATAATGAATTCATTTCCACCATTAATATGGAAGTGTCCAATCTCTAAATAGTCTTTTTCAACTAAAATTACTTTTTTAATCCTTTTCTGCCAGTCTTGATGATCTGTCTTGATAATTTCTTTTCCATATACTCTGTTAAAATAAATCAGAATGATAGTACCGTAGAAGAATTGAAAGCTATAAAAAATCGAATGAAGGATCTTTTTTTAGAACCCCCGTAGTTTCAGTGTCGCTGAGGGGCACAACTTTCAACACTGATGGATAATAACAATTTCGAAATAAAATACCATATGTTAACAGGATTTGCAAAAAGGGAATTTTCCAATGGAACATTCTTTTGTTACACGCATATCTTCACGAAAATGGAACGGTTATACACACACAAATTCCATTTCCCGATATCTCAAAATATCTTCTTTGGGGCGAAAGGATTCCACTGTCAGCGTCTCTATCACATACATGTCTAATAACAAGCGAATGGAGTGAATTTCTCCTTTTTTCAACACTCTTTCACTTCTCAGTTTTCTTTGCGTTAGCACATGTTTATGTGACATCGCAGATCAAAGAGATCATTTAGGGTGAATACGGACGTCTTGAACAACCGTGTGGTCCACGTGCAACCAGCTTCTATGTTTCTGAGACTCCTTTGTTGTGGAGATTTAAAGTTGTTTACATACCGCCTTCTTCGCAGTTTTATTACTTTTGAAGTATCTAACAAGGTAGAAGACATGTGTGGAACGAAAATATCAAAAATATCAATGGGAGTTTATGGGGTTTTCCGTTAATGAACGTTGAACGTTACAAATGTACAACTGAATAAGTTTTCCGTTGGAAATATATGACCATTACTTACAAATGTTCAAACAATTAAATTTCAATTTTAATTCATGAATGTAACGATTTCTTCAGCAAAGTAAGGTTTAGATCATACTGACACTGGAATTATATACCTTTTCAATTTCTTGTAATCAATGACTTGGGAATAAACTTATTCTGGAAGCCTTTACATATTCCAAAAACAGTATCTATTTCATCTGGAATGTAAAACAAGTTGCAGTTTCCTTAAACCCTTACCTGTATGTTATACCGACCAATTGAATAATAGATTGCCAATGAAGGTTGACCGTTTACCCTTTTTTGTTTCGCTCTATATCGTTGTGAGTATCCAGATATACAAAAGGGATTGAAAAAAAGTATTTAATAAAAATTACCTTTAAAATATTCGAGTTTGCTGTTGTTTTTTAAAGTCATGGCGCTAACAGAAGAATCTTCGACATTTGCAGACTATCTTAGGAAACGAAATATCGTTCTCAACTGTTTCCAAATCAAAATTGCTCAAAGTAGTAACTTCCCCTATTCAAAGGTACTGAATTAATATAGTTCGTCTTCTGATGACTGCAACTTGGTTGGTAGAAAAAGTGTTGCAATTCCGCTGTGTGGGAACATTCTATGAAATGCCTGTCGCGAAATCAGGGAGTGAAGTTATCATAGGTTGAATGTAGAACTCAATATGTGAGCATAAAACAAATGTAATGATAGACTACTAACTCAAAATCGAAATGGGAGTGCCGCAGGGGTCAATTTTAGGACCTATCCGCTTTATATTCTACGCTAATGATATAGAAAATATTTTAGGAATTGAAATGTACACAGCAAACGCTGACGATTTTACGTTAATTCTATCAGATTCAGATGATAACCGTCTAGAAGGAAAATGCAAAGTATATGAACAAATTAATTACCTACTATAGTAGTAGTGACTTACATTTCATCCAGTCTGAAATGCAAATCGTAAGGTTTCATACTAGACAGAAAACTTTTCAGCAAAACTCACTCTTTCATCTGATGATGAATTGGAGAGTACTGCAGAAATTGTAAAATTTTTAGATGTATATTTTGATGAATTTCTCAACTAGAAATCTCAATGCATCATATTTATTTTTAGGAATTTGAAAGATGTACCGGAACAAAATCAGTTGACAAACTTTTATCAATCTCAAATGAATTCACGACTATGGTATGCGTTGAATCTGTGGGATAATACTACCCATGCACTGGATGTTTTCATTAGCCAAAAGAAAATTTTGATACTAATGGCAGGAGTTTATTACGATCATTCATGTAGAAATATTTTTCCTTTTCATTAAATTTTGCCTCTTGCAAGTTTATATATTTTTGAAGAAGCGTCTACATATTTAAAAATATTGTCAAATTTTAAAAATATTTTAATATTCATACATTGAATACATACAGACAAAAAATGTTCTTCATTTTCCATATGCGAGACTCAGTATTACATCAAATTCTCCTAATTGTATTGTACTTGGGATAAATGAAATCAGCTTCCCAAAAATTTTAAAGCATTAAAGGTATTATTTTGTTAAAAAAAAAATTTCAAGTTACTTTCTATTGAAAAAATGTTTTTGTACAAGTGTCATTAGAAGTGACATTTTTGATGGTTGTCAAGAGTATTGAAAGATGATGTTTACAAAGTAACGCGATAAAAATATTTTCAACACGATTTTTTTCGACCAATTAGCAAATGAAAAAAACATAATTATTCAATTTTCAAGGAAGTTTTATTATGAACAATAGATATAGATACAATTAAATTCTGTTACAGATGTATTATATACATTATTTACATTATTATTATTTACGAACATTATTATGAAAAGTACAATTAGAACAACTGCTGAAATTGATACGTTGCGATGTTGAAAGGCCTTTTGATATATTTGAACTAGCTGAGTTGACAATTTCATGAGCATTAACATTCAATTCTTGAAGTGAAGAGGACGATGCTGTAACGCTGTGGAGGTAGCTGTTGGGATTATTTGTTCAGCAATATCTTTTTTATAAAAAATAGATTGATCGATGTAACCCTCAGCTACTGTTGTAGACTTCCTTCCTCCGTGCTTCTTAATATCCATTATATTTGCTCCTGATTCTGTTAGTAGCAGAAGACCTTCTGAAAAAGTGACCTATATATTTCTTTGGTTCCGGGAGGTTCAGAAACTCAGCAATGGTAGAGGGCATTTTCTCAAACCTGTTCATACCAACTGGGTTGACACTGCATTCATAATTTGAGTGTATCAGAAAAAAAATAGTCGATGTTTTCTATAACAATGCAAAAAATCGAACTTCTTTCTTTTTTTTGTATTCGAAATTTGAACAATCAATGATTTATCCATTATTTCAATGTCTTCTATTAATAAATGGCATAGCTTTTCACGCCGGCAGGCTCCATATATTCTGAAAATATTAGCAACTTTTATCATCAAATATTTTTCTTTTGGTGCCTCATTTATAAACTCTGGAGTTGTTCAAACGTATGAATTTTCGATTTTTTGGGCCTATAACTTTCATTTCTCCGCTTTGAGAATGCTATTACCTTGAAATATTTGCTTATATTAACACCATTTTCAACATGCGCACTCGACTTTATCATTGAAAACTTGCTCCACAAAGTTGACGAGTTCATATTTTTTATTTCTCTTCTAGGTAGGCTAAGAAGACGGTGTCACTGAAATTTCTTTCAACGTTTTCAAGTCTGCACCAGCTAAGAAAATTATAATATGCGATTTCGTACTTCTGAGCTGATTTTTTTGTTAACAATCCAATTGAAGCTCTTTTTGCAGCCTTCTTAATATCGTCAAGAACACACAATTCTTCAATATTTTTCTTCATTATGCAAGACATGAAACACCAGCAAGAACTTCAAATGTGACTTTAAATAAAACGCGTGAGCTGTAAACATTACTGTTTGTTGGTAACCAGGTGATTCGGCGTCACCTGACAAGGCCACTTCACAGCAAATGCGATAACGTGAAGTGGTAGCTAACAGGGGTAATAAAAACGAAATTTTTTGATTTGGCGGTTGTCAAAAATTCATGACTAACTGTTTTTTTTTTGTAATTCTGAAAATAATTATTTAAATTAGCAGAAAAAATATTTGGCCCACAAAATTCTCGATTTGATCAAAGAGGTCTTCCTTTTGCAACATGTACTATTTACAAAGACATGAAATATAATTACCAACCAACTGAATTTCATTTGGTCAGTTAGTTAATATTTATATGTATAATTCATTACCCACATTGTCCTACAAATTACGTGGTACGTTTTTCTGGTACGACACTCCAAAGTTGTAGTACAAATACCAGATGTAAAAATAATCACTATCAAGTTGAATTTTTGTGAGTAGCTTCGTTTCAATGACACGCCCAAGAGTTTCTTTTACGAAAATGTTCGATTGTGGTAATAAAGAAGTGGAGCAGGTATATAATATTTTGGTTTGACGATAATAAAAAATTTATTACTAACTGGGTTTTTTTGAAATTCTAAAAAAATTATTGATATGGTCCCCCCTTTCCAACATGTATTATTAAAGAGGTCATGGAAAATAATTACTAACCAGCTGAATTTTATTTGATCAGTTAGTTAATATAATTATATAATTTAATACCCACATTGTCCTACAAATTGCGTGGTACGTTTTGCCGATCCTCCAATGGAATTCGAAATTCATAAAAATAAAAATCTATTTATTCTCTACATTTTGCTATTGGAGTTAAGTTACATTAGTACGCTTGCGCACATAACTGTTTACTGTTTATTGTTTATTAGGTATTCCACGTTAGAGCCGAACATAACCGTGCTAAGTTATTTTCTGTTGATTACATCGCTCTGAAACACCGGGTAGGTTTGATAAAGCCATTAGTAAAAATAAAATAATGAATTTTGAGTATAAGAATACGAAAAAAGTCAAAATGAATGGAAAAGTCAAAGAAATTAAAATGCAAAGAGATGTTTTTGCCCGTTTACTTCATGCATCACTAGAAAATAAAATTGACATAGAAAAAACATTAAGTTATCCTATAGCTCCGGTTCCGTTTTCACTCTGTGATACTAATGGATCAATTTGCAAGACCCTCAAAACTGTGATTTTAATGGATTACTGAAATATCAAACCGAAAATGAAAATCCTCCAGAAGCAGACAATCACTTAATTGATGGCTGTGGCCCACCCCTGATGTAAAAGATGAAATACAAGTAATAATTAATTTAGTCACAAATAAAAAAATTACCTGAACATAATTGAAATTTATGCCAAGCTTGGAGATCAGTTATCGTGTTCACTTGCTATATGCTCAATTTATACAGGAAATGATTACAATCCTGCTTTCTCTCGTAAAGAAAAAAAAAGACCTTTCAGTATTTTAAAGAAAATTAAAAATTTTCAAGAGGCTTTCCTTCAACTCGTACGAAGTGAACATACAGCATTAGCAACTTCATATGAAGTAGTTCGAATTATTGAAGAATATGTATGTAGAGTGTTCGCCTTGAAAACAAAAAATGTTATTAGCAGAGGACGGTATGAGCTAGTTGAAAAAGGCTATAAATCAAAATATGGAAATGAAGAAGTATCAAAAAAAATATCGTAGGATATGATCCTTTCAATGAAACAAGAATTGCTGCAACAAATTAAAAGAACTGTATTCATCTGCAATGTATGGTGTATGCACACATGCGGTGTCCCACAGAAAAAGTACCTGAAAATTATGGATGAACAATAATTGATGGCAAATATGAATATTATTGGTTTCATGGTCCTCAAAGCCCAATCTTTGAAGAATTATCTTCTGAATTGAAAGGAACCCTATTCAAATTTAGATATCACAGACGAACCAAATGAAGAAGTACTGATGAAGATGAGAGTGATGCTAGCAGCGACCATGATGAATATTTGTCTGATGAGTCAAATGAAAAATTTTTTTTTTGTGAAAATACACATTTTTTCATGTATGTTAATTTTTTTTATGTGTTTTAGATTATAAAGTTGATATATTTCAAAAAATACATTTTCACTTCACGTTATGTTACACATAGAAAAACGAAAATAACTATTATTGTAGGACTGGTAGTTTTCTCGTAGGCCATTGTTTTATTTGGACGAAAAATACACTAATCTATCACGTGATACCTTTGTCCTACAGTTACTAATGGAAAAAGTGGTCTTATGGTATTAACAACTTTGGAGTGTCGGACTAGAAATAATACCACGCAATTTGTAGGACAATATGAGTGGCATTATATAAATATTTACTAACTGACCAAATAAAATTCAGCTGGTTAGTAATTATATTTCATGTCTTTGTAAATAGTACATGTTGCAAAGGGGGACCTCTTTGATAGAATCGAGCATTTTGTAGGAAAAATATTTTTTCTGCTAATTTAGATAACTATTTTCAGAATTATAAAGAAAAACCAGTTGGTAATGAATTTTTGACATCCGCCAAGTCAAGAAATTACGTTTTCATTACCCCTGTTAGCTCGACCACTTACGAAATTTTTGTACTGGCAAATATTTGGCGTCTCGTCAAAACGAAACAACTCACGGAAAATTATCTTGTTAGTAATAAATAACGGAGAAGGGCAAGGCATCCCGGACTATTACTTTTAACACTCATGTCATAAATAGCTATTATCATTTATAAATGCAAACGAAAGCTCACAATCACTTGAATCTGAAAACTCACTCAAATTGTTTTTTTAAAGAAATTTTACTACTTTACCTCGAAACATATATTGAAATTATGGAAAATTATATGTGACGTGATATTGAAATAAATAATTTCATCCTTCAGTTAGAAAAACTTCGATGAATTCTTTCCATTTGACTTGAAGAAGGCTATCGTCATTTGTTTTGATGCTTAAAAAGACATCAGTCAGTTGTTATCTAGTTTCAATAACCTTTTGTTCACTGATCAGAGTAATGGGGACAGTTTGTTATTTCATTGATGTACGCTGTCTGGTGAATTTTAATTTTTCCCAAACAATATTTATTTATTAATCAATTTTTATTTTGCCCCTTTCAAAGTAGTCTCCCTCAGATATAATACGGTTATGGCAGCGATTTTTGCAATACTCGAAGCAATTGTCATAGGTACTTGAGCTCTCTCAGCGAATCGGTTTTCATCTCCTCAGTTGTCGCCAAACGTCGGTCGTCCTATTATGGGACTCTTCAATCATGGAAACTGGAAAAAATCGCAGGGGGGCAAATCTGGTGAATACGGTGGCTGAGGAATGATTACGATGTGGTTTTGGCCAAAAATTCACGAACAAGCAATGACGAGTGATGCAAAAGCCATGCATTATTTTTCCAAAATATCGGACGATTCCTTTGTATTGCTTCTCGCAAACGGCGTATAACTTCAAGATAATACTTCTTATTGGCCATACGACCTAATGCACTAACCGAAGGAAACAGCAAAACTTCGACATTTGATCAAATTTGGTCTTGGCTCTCCTGGACTCTTTCATTAGAACGATTGGACTTTGGTTTCGATGTCATAATCATATACCCATGATTCGTCACCACGAACTCCGCTTCATGCCAAAAATTTACGAAAAACTTGCATGGCATGAGCCAACTAATGTTTTTGTAAGTTTTGATTCACCGCATCATGGAAGATTTTCCTTATATTGAGCATATTCTGAAGTTTTAATTTATATTTTTATGAAGTAGGGATATATTTTTTTTAATTGTTTCGGGTACCAAGTTGTGGAGTCGTGGTCCAAGATAGTTTGCACATCGTTGGCTTATTGTTTTTATTTTGATCTGGGTAGTTTATTTTGTCTCCTCCTCATATCACATTTGTGCTCGACAGCTTCAGTGAAAATTTTTTGTTTTCGTACATCAATTAAGATACTGAAAATCTGCCCAAAATCAAGTACTTGAGATTCTTTGAATATGTTGTCACTCAAGAATGTGGCTTTTCTCCCATAAATTATTTTCATCCACTTTTGGATAATATTTTAGTTCATGAGGTAATAATCACTCAAGGCTCCCTGTCCTATAATTCCATAAGACAATATTAAATGAACCAGAGCGTAATATACTATTTTGAGGTGTTTTATGTCTGAAAAATCTTTCCTTTACTTGAATCTATATAAAAACCCTCTTAGTTTTCTCAGTTAGTTTTGAATTTGGAAATCCCATCTCACATGCCTGTCAATAACAACATCCGGGTATTTTATCGAGATGTCTTCTGGAATTTCGCAATTTTTTTCGGATTTCAATGGCCCCATATTGGGTAGGTAAGTATGATGAATGAGAAGTGAATGGTAGGTATTTGGTTTTTTCTAAGTTGAAAGTGAGCTTGTTATATCTGAACCATTCATCATATTTGGCAAAATCGGTTTCGACCATCATTTTTAAATTAGTCCACGATTCCAACTGGTAGAAGATGGCGCTGTCATCAGCTAAACTTATAATACTACCCTCTGTGTTCACACTAAAAATACTGTTTATATATATAATGAATAGGGGGGGGACCTAGTACCGTTCCTTGGGATACACCGTAGGTAACAGTCATCGAACTACTCATAATACCACCTATGCTGACACTCTGCTCTCGGTTTGATAAATAGTCTTCCAGTAACTTTTATATATTTCCTCTCATCCCGTAATTTTCCAATTTACTTAGCAACGTTTTATGACGGACAGTATCGAACGCTTTCGACAAATCAACAAAACTGCCTAGGGCTGTTTTTTTTATAGATAGCTTCATATATTCTTGATGTTAAATTGTGAATTGCATCTTCCGTCGATTTACTTGTTTGAAACCATACTATGAGCATGAAAGGACCTTGTGTTTACTCAAAAAATTCACTATTCTTCCCTCAATTATTTTTACCATTATTTTAGCTAAGTTGTAAATTAGAGAGACTGATCTATAAATTGACTATTTTTAGCTTATCTCAACTCTTGAAAAATGGTTTTATGGCTTCAATCTTCAGCAATTTTGGGATACATCCAGTATGAAAACATCTATTTATAAGATATGTGAGTGGTTGTTTTATTTCAATGGCGTCTCAGAGCGTATATCATCAGGACCCGGTGATTTCATAGGTTTTAGTTCCATGATCATTTTAAAGACTCCATTTTCATCTGTGTCATAGAGATAAATGGTGTTTTGCAATCTTTCTCCAGATTCATTGAAATTGTGTGGTATGGTTATTCTTTTCGCGTATGTTTTACTAGTATAGTGAAGTGTTGGTTGAATTTATCTGCACTATGTTTCATGTTCCCTATTACGTTACCATTTTCTAATTAAATTTTCTTTATTTGTGTTTCCGTCTTGGATTTATTGCAAATTCCATTCACACACTTCCAAAGCCCATCCGAGTTGTTGTTATTTGCACTTATGATCCATTTAGAGTACCCTTCATTTGCTAATTATTGTTAATTTATTCATTTTATTTTTGTACAAATGGTATTTTCCCCCTAGAGTTTGATTTTCGGGGTTTATCATCAAATCTTTATACTTTTTTTCTCTGCTAGTTTCGTGTATTGCAGGTGTAACCCATTTCTTTTTGTTTATTGAGTTAGCGCGTATTTTTTCCTATGGGGTGCTTCATTTTATTGATAAATTTTTCTGTTATCATGTTTGGATCTTCTTCGTTGTATATATATATCCGTCCAGTGTTCCTCTTGCAATTGAAGTCTCAAACTATCGTACTTGATATATTTTTTTAATTGCCTTTTTTCAGAACATGAATCATGAGTTTCAGATAATTTGACATCTATTTAATATCATAAGTCATCTATTACCTGTATATAATTATCATCCAATACGAATATTGTATAGGATTTGCCTGAAATGAACGGCTTCATGTTTTTTGGCGAAATTTATTATATATCAAACAATAAATACAAAAAATATTCAATGATTGAAATATCACAATTGCTATTGGTTCATTTACGTGTTTGAAAATTCCTGAATCTAAAGAACGAACAATACACACTTAATATTATTGATGATACATTGCTTCAGTTAGGTAAGTTTTTTCAAATTGATCCAAACATCTCCTTCTTTTCTGAGAAGTAACTCATCCGAAACGAACCTGAAATCTTTGGTAGTTTTTTCGTTCAGTGTTACTTCGTAGTTTCTTATTGTTGTCACTAGGCCCAATTTGGTTTGCCACAGACCGAATCTTTTTCCTGAAAAGATAAGAGAAACATTTTGATTATATTTTGAAGATATTTTTCCAACATATTTTCATCATGTAACATCCGTAGACTTGTTTCATTAGATTTGTTCAGTAGATGAGAAGTATGTCATGGTTGAGTGGTTGTTTCTGCAACTCTGAACAAAAAGGAAATAGAAAACATCAAAGAGAAAATACGTATTCTGCTAGTCATTCACTATCACTTTGTAATGAAGGGGTTTTCTCATGAAAAGAAATTTCTCCTGAGTTGAGAAGTTGAATTGAAGGAGAATTAAATTTGAAAATGATTATATTATTCTTCTCCTTTTAAAAGAGAAAAAAAATTCACACCGTCTTAATTCACAGTGTCTAAGATCAGCAAAAGACTGCAGAGATCCGCTCAAATCAGCAGGAGTTTACAGGATTCCACTCTACCCGTCACTCCACTCACCTCACTGGAACCGCTTGCGCATTACTTTAGTGAGAGAGCTGGGTTTTCCAGCTAATTTTGTCTTCTCTTTCTTTCATTTCAATGATGAATCCTATCACTCCATATACTTTACTCCATTCATTCTCACACGACACCATGAATCCTACCATAGTTCTTTTTTCCAATGGAGAACCCGTTTCTCATTGGTATATCTGCCGAGTACTATTCCATCTCATGCATATGAAAAGTGTGTGCTCTTCGTCATCTATTTCTCCACAGCTTGGACATTCCTCACTTTTCAATCTCAGTCGATTGAAAAAGTTTTTGTGTGTTGTGATAAGTACTTTATTGAAAACTTATATCTATGGCTCACCGCCAGAATTGTGTCTAATATTATCTAACTTTCTTTTGGATTATTTTTAAATAAACCAATCAAGCAAGCAATGTCTATCAACTAGAAGCTGGTGTAAATATCATAGCGAACTTGCTAAGTTTTGATAAAGCTCATGCTACTGTAGCAGTCTGACATTAATATACTAGGATTCCAAAATAGCAGGAACTAAATTCTCAGAAATGATTGACGTTTTTGCCTTAATCAGTCTCTTGCAGTGACGTATGAAAACTATATGAAAGAGAGGAGGAAAAATGATGATGAAATATGTATAATCACAATCTTGACTACAATGTTTTTGTTTTATTGCAATAATATTTCGGAGAATTCAGTGCCCACTATCATGGAATTGTACTGTAGAATTCTCTGATGATTACTGATGATGAGCACATCAGATATATGTCCAAAACATCTGACTAAAACCTAGTTCTCATATTTTCCTTCCTATTATCATCTGATGATCTATAAGGCGATAGTTCCGCATAGCCCAATGGATATAGACCAAAAGAGGGAGTTTACTTTCAGAAGTTTCGATAGTTATTAAGTTTTCGGATGTTGTCTAGGATGATTAACAAGTGCTCAAAATGCAAAATGCATAATTGTCCTCCTTCCACACCCGCCATCATTTAGAAGAAACCGAAAACAATTGGTACTTCAGATATTTATTTATATATGGTGCAATCTAGCGATTTATTCGTAATTTAAAGTAAAATCACAGTCACTTTCGACAACTAAATCTAAGAAACAAGTGCAAGAAATGCATTGGAAGTTCCTGAATGTAATTTCGGTAAACACAATTTTGAAAATAAATAAATAAAAATCGCATTCAGCGGAAATTGGTCGAACTGCTAACTTTGGGACCATCTACTTCAGTTGTAATAATTGTGTAACAATGTACTCTGTCTCCTCTTACATGTAAAGGTTATATAACTACAAAAAAATTTGGGGAATTATTGACATTTTCCAAGAAATTTAAGTAACATCGGAGAAAATCTTGGTATATCTATATAATAGCAGTAGATAACCCTCAGCCACAACAGATTTAAGACCAGTGCTTATTGTAGATCAGATGGAGTGGGAGAGATTTTGACCAGTTTGAGGATTGAATCAAATAGGAACATTTCCATACTTCTGAACAAGATTTGAACTAATCCAAATGCATATGACTCTGAAAGTTCCTTGATCTCTGTTTTTTTACTGGGACAGTTGGATTTATATTGTTGAGTTTTCCTGATATTTCCAACTCAGAAAGTTTATTATTCTGGAAAGTGTTCAACATCAGTTATTGATTGTTTCATATATCTATTACTTGCAATCTAACAACATTTTTTGTTTCAGGTAAGGAACTTCCAACAAAGATATCAGCTGGAGGGCACATCTAGAGGTAGGAATATTTTAATTAAGTTTGAGATTTGGCGTATTTATACTCACCTACGCAAATTCTGGGTCCTTCACCAAAAGGTATGTTCGCGATATGTGGGATGCTTCTCTTATTTTCACTATTGAATCTTTCCGGGTCAAATTGTTCCGGGTTCGGATAGTATTCTGGATCTCTTTGAATTCCCAAGTTGGTGACCATGACGAAAGTGTTTTTCTCCAGGATCAGATCTGTTCCCGGAATTGGATAATCTTCTTTACAGACACGTGGAAGTATTGGAAAAACTGGGTACTTTCTCAAAGTTTCTGGAAGTTAAATAGGCGCAGTTGCAGCTTGTGAAGAAAATGAAAATAATCAAATGTTCGCCTCGAATGCACAACCTGTCTCTTTTTTTTTCACATTCCCAGAAATATTGAAGATAGTAACAGTTGTATAGAAGTTGCGAAATGAGAGAGATGAAATGAAATTTTGCAATAGGGTATAATAGAGAAGTAATATAACTATAATAATAACTTCGACGGGTCAGAAAAATTTTTTATTCCCTAACGTAATTTGTTGAAAATGTGAAGGAAAATATTTGGAGATTAAGTCATGATATTTCCATAGTTGGTGTCTAGGATAGTTGAACGTTTTTCTGATAATTTGTTATTGAGCTATGTACAAATCTCACGAGTTGCAAACCCCAAATGCAAAATCCATATCTTATACGAAAGTCTAATTTGCATCAATAGAATCATAATATCTTTTTATCAACTTGAGTTTTTCATCATGAATTTCGGTGACGGAAGATCAACAAAAGATTTAAAGCAAACTCTTCACTTCAGGATGTTGTGTGGGGATTATGGAATCAAATGATAATTGTCTTAAGATTTTTCATGGAGGCTTATGCGAAACCGCATAAATTATTTTTTTAGTAATTGATTTTTAGAAAATCTAAACCTTTTCTTCATGAATATATGGATTTGTTAAAGACGAATGTTATCTAAGTAACTTCAGATAAGTTGTCATGAGACCATTCCAATTTTTTCAGAATCAGAAGAAAATACGAATGGATTTCATTCAATTGATAAAATTCACTTTTTTTAATAATTTTGAGGTTGGGATATAAATTTTTTCTCAAGAAATAATCTTTAGACATATTTTTCTCTCTTGCAGGAATATTTAAAGAATTTTGATCCTCTCCGCTTCTATGTAAAGATATACGTTTTTTATCAATATGCAGTCTGACCTATATATTCAGTTCTGGAACTGAAATAAGGAATACTATAGATTAATTTTTATCAAAATTTTATTCGAACTTTATCTTCAATATTTGAGAAAAGTGAATTGATAGTAAGGAAACTTCTATTTGCGACTTCAAATTCGATAATGCTTCTGAAAATTCTTGAATACTTGTGTGAGATTTCAATAATGTAGTGAAAAAATTATTGTTTGTATTTTACAATTATTATTTTATGTGATTCATTGTTTTTTACTTTTTGTATTTCATAACTATCAATACTTTCAAAATTTATGAATTCTGAACTACTAACAATATGATTGAATTCTATATGAGACGTGTTGATTGGTAGATATTTTGTTTAATAATGTGTTAGAATATGAATTTTGCAAAAAAGTTCACGAAAGATGTTCAGATTGTTTGGTGAAAGGAGGTGGTGTATTCTCAAAACACGTTCCATTAGCTCGACCACGTTGGATTTGAATGAATAATTTGTGGATATACCAAAACTGATAGGTTCCCAGTACTAGTTAACGAGTGCGGTATTAGTGGAAGTATGTAAGACTTTCGCATTCAAGAAAAGAACAATACACTACGCTCTTCGTCTCCCTTTTCAATAGTGAACTGTATATATGGAATTTCCACAATTTTTATGACTCAGGTAGCTGGAAGGGGTAGGAGTATGTCATTATGTTGTCATTTACATATTCCTGGATAAAAGAGACTTGGGAAGGGAGGACACTTAAGACAATATCTAACAGGTTGTTCATATCGTAACTTGACAAAATAAAATTTGTTTTTATGCACATTGATATTTCAAAAGTTTGATTATACATTTCATTATTGAAGGAAAAAATATGTTTTCATAAATATTGCAAAAAGTGCTTTTACGATTTCAATTTGAATACAAGTTAGGCAGATATCAAGGTATACATTATCGAAAATGAAATCCAGATTTGCTAGAACGTAATATTTAGGGAGTTGAATTTTATTTAATTATGAGGAAATCTCAAAAATATCGTTTATATAATATACAACTTTCATCATCTTAACCTTTGTCAGTATTTCTGTAGGATTGTTAATACAAGCAATGAAAAGTATTACTGATGATGTAGCAAAGTGAATTAGTATTACGTTTCAAATTCAATACTGCAATTTAATAAACTACCAAAAATAACTAACTTGTCAATATACAAGTACATACTCACCATCAACTATATTCTCCAAATACTTCATCTCCATAATAGCATCGTAAGTAACCTCATTGCCATGTTTTGCCAAAACTGTATTGATTTCCTTTCTCAACTTGTTCTGACATTCTGGATTTTTGGCTAGTTCGAAAAAAGCGAACGTCTGAGTACTGGAAGACGTTTCGAATCCTGCGGAAAAGAATAGGAACATGTTCGCCGCAAATTCCGATTTTTCCAAAGGGACCATTACATTCTTTCCAGAAAAGTCTTTTTCTTCCTCTCTCCACTCGGTAAGTTTGACTAAAGACTCGGTGAGATCCTCCCTCAAGGGACTGTGGAACTTTCTGTATCTGAGGATGTCCTTGAACATATTCAGAACGTATTTTTCTGTTTCTTTACTGAAAATCCTGAAGCTAAGCTTTTCCAATATGTGACGGGGAACAGCGACGACCATGCTGTTCTTGTATTTGTTCCACTGATAGTCAAAAAAAGTTCTGCCGTGTCGTAGTAGGTCTTCATTTTCGAAGTTTAGGGTGTTGGTTTCGATTCCAAGAGCACAAGCTGATATTATGTCCGTAGTGAAGCGGCTTGTTAAGCTCTTGATATCCAGAGCACTGCCGTTTTCAGCATGTATATCAAGTAGTTTCTTGTAAGGGTCCACCATCGTCTTCATTATCTCAAACATTTTTCTCATTTTGGCGGAAGTGAACGAAGAAGGCATTTTGGAGCGCAGTGTCCTCCATCTTCCATCTTCGATGTTGAAAAGATGACCAGACAAAGGGTCATCAGCGGGATTGACATACATACCATGATTGGGAAAGTTATCAGCATCGCTGATTATTATTTTTTTTATTATGTCTGCATCTACTGGTATGTAAACTGGTTTCTGTAGGTAGTATATTCCTCCGTGTTTGTGGCCTTGTTTTTTAAACTCCAAGTAGGCTCTAGAAAAAACCTCTCCGAAGCTTATCTTTCCGCGGAAGAGGTCTAAGGTGTTTCCAAATGGAATTGTAGGTGTTAAATAGGGGACGTTTCTTTTTTTCCAATATTGATGATGCTCGTAAAAGAACCACAAGAGGTATCCAGATAAGGATATGAAAATTCCCAGGAGAAGTGAAGTGGACGGCGATAGGTCAAACATGTTGAGTTCCTGAAGTATCAAGTGTCATGATTTTATTCAAAAAATTCCTTCGTGGTTAACATTTTTCGAATTGGAGCAGGATTTATGAGATGATCATTTATAAGAATATTCATGATATTGGCCAAGTTTTAAAATGAGCTTCTGGAGAAAAAAATAATGGAATTATAAAAATTAAAAAAATGTATAGGCCACTTTCTTATGCCGCAAAAACAATTTTATTTAGGGGTGGTTTTTTAAACTTATTGGCCATACACTCGAAAACAAAACGAGTTTGTGGTATAATGGGCCGATGTTAATGGACGATTGGTTGTTCAGTACAGATCCGTATTAGATACAAATCATTTATCTTGATTAGAAATCCGTGTTTCATTTCAAATTGAATAAGACCGCTGCTGATTGCAAAAGCCTCGACATCGATTGCCTTGCTCGTCATTTATATCTAAAAGTTCAAGCCAGTTGTTGTTATAAACGAAGAACTCAGCCGACACGGATATTTCAACCCTGAAAAGATTGGCTTGCAAAAAATTGACGGTTTCTTCAAGTGACGAAAATAACGCGCTATATTAATCGCTTATTAACGGCACATGACTTAAAACTCACTCCCAATAAAACAATTTTGATGTATTTTGGTTCTCAGAAGAATCAAAAATTTGCAGAAAATAATTTCCGCTTGCAACTATGCCATACCATTTTGAATCCGGTTGATTCAGCTAAAAACTTGGGGGTTATACTCTGCACAGACCTTAGATTTACTGAACATATGAAAAATTTGATGAAAGAAGCTTATATGTGTTTGAAACTTTTGTACAGTAATCATTTTATTCTGAGTCAATCTCTTAAAAATGTGAATATAAAATGTATATTTATGGTAGTTAGTAATGTCAACTATTTTTATCAAATCTTCAACGGATCAATTTGATATATCAATAATTTAACAGTTCTTTAAGTTATCATTCAATCAATATGTTTCGTTCTATCATTTGAGTATCATCAATGTTTGTTTTTTCTTGTAGCCAGTAAGCATTTGATAATGGAGAGGTATTTGTAGGTTGAGTTTGAGTAGCTATGAGCTAGACTGCGCCAATGAATACCAATAACTCCTATAATACTATTTTACGAATCACATCTTATTCCTTTGTGTTCTTTTTTTCTCAATAAAGCCGATGAATTATTATTATTATTATTATTATATTCCGGAGTACAAAAGTATCGATCGAGGATGATGAGTAAAATAACCTCTATACAAGATATAATATTGCTAATTCTTGAGAGAATTTTTACTCGTTTCTGGGAACTGTCTGTGAGGGAACTTGCACAAATGTCTGTCGGATATAATAAAATATACGTCCCAGTATTTATCTGGAAAGAAGTTATTTTCCGGCAGGTATTTGCCATTACCAAACTTTTTTATATAAAATAATTTGTCAGGTTTATAAGGCCGAATGTGACAGTGAGGACTGAAAGATTTCAAAAAAAAATCATTGAAGTTTAAATTGGTTACGATATGATATTGATTTAACCCACTATCGGTCGCGTTGTTAGATTTTATCTAACAATTTTACTTCATAGAACACACTGTACACTGTAGTAATTTTATGACTTTGTAAGCTAAGGTATGCCTTCTTAGAAATTTACCCGACCACCCTATTTATATTATTTCTTGAAGTGCAAGACCAGTTTTGCATA
>WOGR01002196.1:0-17990 GCA_015342045.1 Leptinotarsa lineolata | reverse complement strand
TAATGGAGGTAACAAAACGTTTTTGGGATTAACAAGAGGTATATTCTTCACGTTAGCTTGACCTGGAATATATTTATCTCTCGGAGGCTATTCTTTTACTTGATAATGGCTCTGTGTTGCCCTACTGTTCCAAAGGCAAAGAAAATAGCAAAACTTTGTGAATCCGCCCTGAAGACGTAGTAATAGTCCTACGACTTTTAGGTCACCATAATTTGCCACTTATACGTATTATAAATACTTTCGTGTGTTTCCTTCATGGCAACTGCATGTGCAAGAGGAATATAGGAATATAGTAACCATTATGGAGCAGAACGGCTTTTAAACTTGTTTTAGACGAATCTATAAATAAACGCCATTCGTCCGGGTTATGTGCCAATCCTAATTTTTCCATCACAACATTTGGATTTACACAAACACACATTTTATCCTGCATAGTAAAAAATGAGGATAGCTCATGGTTGCGGTTCCTAAATATTGTAACTTTGGTTTTAGGGGCTAGTAAATTCCATTTTTGTAATCTAGACCCTTATAGTTCAGCATTCTCTTTGGACAAGTGGAGATCCCGAACTAGGTCATTTAATTCAGGTTGTTCGATTAAACCGATTTTCAATGGAATGCCTTTCTCCATTAGTTATACTTCGGTGTAATAATCTTTCCAGGACATGACTGATAGACAGAGAGGACGCGGCAGAGGTCGCGGAAGCCAAAGGCAGTTTAACAACCGACAGCCTAGGCAATTTGATGAACAACCGGATGAAGAACCACGTGCTAGTGGATCAAAACTTCTTCCCCCTACCTCCTATCCAGCGGCACAGCAGGACTCAAGATTTCAGAAACAACGCAACCGCACGCAACAATGGAGGCAGAAGACTAACGACAAAGTGATTCAAGAATTCCAGACAATGAACCTAGAATCCCTCAAAAGTAATTTATTTAGTGAATTTTCAGGACTATCTGAGTATTTAAAGACAGCAAACGTTGAACCCCAAGCACAGACAATTCTACTTTCTTATACTATACGTGGACTAGGGCTAACGTTATTTGAGACAGTTAATAGAGTATTTGCGCAATTACCCGATGTTGATATACCTATACATTCGCTTTTCCGTATAAGTCTCTTACAGTTTGCGGCAAAGTATGATATAGTTCAAAGTGAGGGAATAGACTTTTGTGAACCTCAACCGGGTGTGTACACTAGAATTCTGGACGCTAATGTGCGCGAATTAGTGAGAATGAACCCATTGAATTTTTCATCAGTTGCAGGCATAATCAATTGCTGTGGAAGATTTACCCACAATGATATTAAATTTTTACCAGTGATGCTAGCAGCAGCCAGTCCACTGATGTACTCAATAACCACACTGCGAGATATTGTATTATTACTCGCTAATCCAAACACCCCTCTACATATTCGTCAACAGTATGTCAATTTGAATTCGATTCCTGGTGCACAGTTCGAAGAACCAGAGAATCCAATTTTAGTCAATGCTGATGATGTAATGCCAGCAGACTATAATGAAGGAGCCGTCCGTAATGATTTTCTACGGGTTAAAGCTATTCTATCGAGGATTGGACGAAAATTACCCAAACTCGTAGGATCAGTAAGTTATGACAGCAAAGGAAATCCCGGCCAACTAATAACAACACAGAGAGATGGTAGATCACCTAGGATAATAGGATGGGCCGAGTACAATCCGAATAATGGTACTTATCAGTATCAGATGGACCTTCCTAGAATTGAAGGAGACAGTAAAGAGTGGTATTCTACTGTCAAGTTAACTGGCGACCAAGTTATTTGTGGAGCCGTAGGATTGAATGGTGAGATTGATGTTTTGCAGCCTGCAGAAGTAATTCTACCAATTTATGCTAATAGAACAGCGCGGGCAGCAATCCAGCGCTATAGCTTCTCTAGAGAGAATGTAGTATCAGGAATACTTGGCTAGAAGCCATGCAGTTTACCTCCCCGACGTAAAATAGGGAGATGCTCTAAGATCATTAATAACTTGCTAGGAAATGTATGCTTTTCACATTCATAGCAAAGGAGGAACGTCGAAGCGGCGCCTACACAAGAAGAAGACGTGATTCCACCAACCCCCAGAGAAGACAAACGCGAAAAGAAAATGGAAAAAAAACGAAAGAAAATATCAAAAAGCAGTGGAAGTCCGGAAGAAGAAGAAAAGAAAGTCCCCAAACTACAGATATGTTTGAAAACAAGTAGTATTCAAATGATTAGCGAGGATGAACAACACGAAATTGATGAAAGTAATGCCGAAACGGATTCCCCGGTGTGCGACGCTGATCTGTTTTAGATCTTTTTATTGCGCCTTTTTACTTTTCATATCACATCAATATAGGAACAAATTTACTTTCACTTTTATCGGAAAATTGTAATGGTTTGAAAAATCCAGTAAAACAAGGCTTGTTTTTTGACTTTATTAAAAACATGATGTAGATATTACTTTTGTTCAAGAACTGAATACAGATAGTTTGAAATTCTCTTTTGGATACACTATGATCTCAAATATAGGTGATTGTCAACGTGGGACGGGTATAATATATAGAAATGGTTATCATAAGCACGTCTTTTATATCATATAAAAGACGTGCTTTGTTCTCTTGATGGTAGGATCATTTCGGCAACAATTGAAAATATTCGTTACGTCAACATTTATGCACCATCAGGAGGACAAAATTATAGACTGAGAAACGAGTTTTTCCAGAACGACTTGCTCATCCATTTCAACTTTAACTTACCCGTCATATTAATAGGAGATTTTAATTGCGTTATACAACAAAAAGATTCAAAAATAATACAAATATTTGCGAAATGCTTTCACAAGTTATACAAAATACTAATCTTGTTGGTACATGGAACGTATTATATAAAAACAAAATAGAATACACCTATATAAGAGGTAACTGCGCTACTCGAATTAACCGTGCATACATATCTAAAGAACACAAAGATTTGGTTTACAAAGCAGAAATTAAACCTGTAACGTTTTCCGATCACTCAATGTATTTAATCTACTTGAAAATAAATAACAGGCCTCCATTGATTCAGCACGGATGGGAGTATTGGAAATTAAAAAAATATAGTCTCAGGGAGGAAATCATTAATGATTTCAAACAGGAGATGCATGAAATCAAACAAAATTATTGGTATAATAATGATTTCATTAGATTGTGGTTTTTTGTATTTAAAAAAAAATTAAATCATACTTTAGAGATTTAGAAATCAAGGAAGCTATAGAACATAAAAACTCTATGGAGTTCTATCAAGGAACTTCATTGGAATCAATCAAAAAACTTTTGCAAGGTGAGCAGGTTGGAGGCGAAATACGAGAAATTAAAAATGTCATAATCGAACTAAAACAAAAGAATCTTGATAAAAAATTTGCAAATGAAAATAAAGATCATTTCAACGAAAACTATTTTTTGTTTGACTTGATGAAAGAACGAAAAAATAAAATTTCAAAAATTGCAAAAATGCAAACGGAATATGAAGAGACTTTAAAAACGTTTAAGAATGTATTAAAGTATTCAGCTGAACACTTTGAAGATAAATTCAAATTCGTGGAAATTGAAGATGGAGATGTTCGGTGCATGTTGGCTCATATTGAAAAAAAAATATCTGAATCAGATAACCGTAAACCTATCAAAGAAATAAAAAAAGAAGAAATACTAACAATTCTGAACTCAGTTTCAAAAAAGAAGACTCCAGGTATAGATGGAATTCCTTACGAATTCTTTATTTGATTCTTTGATGAAATTGGCGATGAACTGACTAAACTCCTTAATTTATTTCTTACAACCTCGATGCCCCCACCAAAAAAATTCTCAATGGCAGCAATCACGCTTATACCGAAAATCAAAAATCCTCTATTAATCAATCACTGGTGACCTATTACCTTACTGAATGCTTATTATAAATTATTCATGAAAACTTTGGCTGAAAGATTCAAATAGTTTAGGCAACGAACAAAATTGTGGGACAGATAAATCAATTTTCAATAATCTTCTTTTGATAACGGATATAATACTACATGCGAAGAAAGACAAACAGTTTGAGGGTGGCATAATTAGTATAGACTTTAACCAGGCTTTTGATAGGGTAAACCACTCCTATCTTTGGAAAGTTATGTATGCGATGGGATTAAACAATAAAATCATTCAGACGATAAGGAATATTTATAACACTGCAAATTTCTCTGGATTGGTTAACGGATATCTCTCAAAAAATTTCGACATTAAGAGCTCCATAAGACAGGGTTGCCTCTTATCGATGATATTATTCAGCATTTCAATTGAACCTTTTCTAAGAATATGTGATTTCTCACTAGGAGGAATTGAAAAACAGAGCGGACAGCAAATCGTAATGACATAAAAATTTTGAACAGAATTATGAAAATATATTGCGCTGCGTCTAATGCAAAAGTGAATTTTGATAAATCATATATACTACCTCTTGGTGAGTTTGAACAAAATGTACGAATTTTTCAGGTTAAATCAGAGATTAAAATTTTGGGAATGAGAGTATGTGTAAATTTCAAGGACATGGTCAGAATAAATTGAAACCTAATTATACAAAATATTCATAAAATTACTCACGTAATTTAGATTTAATAAAAAAAAAATTCAATTTGTAAATATATATGTCCTATCTAAAGCATGGTACATTGCACAAGTATTACCAGTTTCCAAACAGCAGAGCCAGAAAATTAAATTAATTACAGGGAATTACATTTGGAGTAGACACCTATATAGGGTGGGTAGAGAGCAACTACACACCTTTCAATTCAACAAGGAGGTCTGAACCTGATAAATTTTGAATTGAAAGCAAAATCTCTGTTTGTTAAAACTTTACAAAATTCGTGGAAAAGCTGTGGAGTCAAAATATCATATAAGTCGTCCTTAAATGTTATATTTCAAAATGACACAAATATTCAAATACACAATTCTCTTAAAAATACCTTGAATTTATCCAAGAAGCTGACTGGGTATGGGACAAAAATGTCAAAATGATCACAAAAAGTATTCATCAAAATTATTCTAAAAAAGTTATAATAACACCTTTAATAGAAATGAAATTTCTAAATATAAAATGGAGTACGGTATGGAAAGTCATTGAAAACCGTAATATTTCGTCGAAATGGAGATCAGTTGCATACAAAGCCGTAAACGAAATAAATGCGGTGGGTTCAAAAACTGAGAGACATGGAATCAGTGACTCCAATTTATGTTTGAAATGCAATGAAATAGATAGCATTTCACATCGGTTGCGAGATTGCGGAATTTCGAAAGATACGTGGAAATGGTGTAAGAATAAAATAAATGAGAAATTTAGCCTGTGTAATAATAGTGGCGATCTAAAAGAGATTTTTCAAACAGCATTCAAAAATGAAAATGACGCAAATGTTTGGCAATTGATTTATTGTGGGTTGTTGTATAACAACCTAGAGCAGCACAAATATTTAACAGAGTTTGTAAACACACTCAGAAGAAGTAGGTGGTTCATAATAGAGTCTAAATGTTTAGATAGATTTTCAAAAAAATATATTTTTTATTAAATATAGGATATTATTTTATACTATGTACTTATTATATACATAAATGAAAAGTTTGAAAAACTATCTTCAACTTCATTTTTAAATACGGACCTCTAGTTTTTTCATCGATTTTTATAGCCACTGTAATAACAAATTCAGCTAAGTATTACAGTACATGTACGTGTTTAACAAATAAAGTTGATGATGATATCTAATGAACGAAACGTCGCATTGCAAACCGGCTTATATCAGATTATAAGAAATATGAAACAGTATTGAAAGTTCCTCTGCCTTTTTTTATATCATTCAGAATGGAATCGTTAGAGCCAAAAAAAGAATTTCGACAATTCTAGTTTTTGACGGATATTTCAAAAACAACCACTGTTCTTGTAAATCTTACCGTTTCCGAGATAACATTCCGATATATGTAAGTCCTCCACAGAAAACGCAGCAATAAGTCATCCACTAGAAAGAGTGCATATATGATAATTTTAGTCGCGTATAAGTGACATTTGCCTTCCATTTTTGGTGAAAATGCCTTAAAATGAAACAATTTTTGAAATTTTGTATGCATGTTGATATCTCTGGGTACTCCTCCCAAACTACGGTATTTTCCCCATCCGGTGGTATACTTGTTGGCAAACTCACAGCTATAAGTCTTCCGCATATACTCTTGCGATTCGAACTCCAATTGATAGCTCTTCCGACAGTGTTGCCTGAATATTGGTATTCAGTGAGAATCATCGAAGAGTAGCATGGTCAGAGTAAGACAGAGACGAAGACTGTTATAGCTTATTTTATGTCATTGCTATCTCAATAATGTTTCGAAATGCTGAAATATTTACACAACGACACACGTGTTTTCAAATTTTTTTTTTATTGAACAAAATCAGATTCCAAAGAAATCTTCGGGATCTAATTTTGTAATTTCTATACGTTAGATCTGTAGTGGAATAGACTCAGTAGAAGACGTCTGAAATACAGGTACGTAAATGATGAAATTTCGTCTCGCATTATCAGAGAAATGAAGCGGCCGCTATCGCGTAATAGTAAAAAGTGTTACGAGAAATGAAAAAAATAAATAATTTTATTTATAAGAACATATGCTACAACGGCCTTAAAGAACGATTAGAAAGAACAAACTCCAGGCTGATAGACCGTAGTCGAGTGATATTACAGTACGAAAAGTTTCGTCTGCTACTGCGGCGGCAAATCCTCAGTCCACGAGGTCGAAGTTAGCATCTCGTTACTATTTTTTTTTCATATAATTGGCAAAAAATGGTAATCGGCAAAAAAATCAAACTATGATCAGAATTTTTCACAAATATTCAACTGAATAAACAATTGAATCAATTGTGAAAACATGTTTTTTCGTTATCCTCTTGAGAAATACTAATTATGGTTTTCAAAGAAAAATAAATTCTCAAATAATTATTTGAAAAATGAAAAAAAAACAATTGTAAACAATAAAAAAATCAAGGGAATTTTTTCAATATAATGTTTTCATGACGACAAAACCGTGATTTTTCATATGTACTAGACTTGTCTTTTTATCTATGGGAGATATTTTAACAAATTACGTAAAAGAGTTGTACCTAATGTAAATTACCGCCGTTAGTCATTCATATCCAAAATAAGATTTATAAACTTAATTAATACATAAAAGGAGGGCTCCAAGATGCAACAATTTTTTAATCCTACTATTCAAACTTTTATGTTGCCCTTTGTAAAAACAAAGGTCCGAAAGGTTGGTTGATCTACAATTGTATAACGTTTTGAAAAATTAAGATAAACATTTTCTACATTGAGATAGCATCATAATTTATTCATATTTTTGAAATGATATTCAATACTATAAAAAAATATTTCATGTGGTGTACTGTCTTTGTTGGCGATGTGTCCATGTCACAATGGGCTCAAGAAGCCCTATTTTGAAAATTAAATCAAAAGTAATGGGGGTGGAGTTCCGGGAGTTTTGAAATATTCAATTGAAAATTTTATCTTGTCAGGATCAACTTTGATAGTTTTAGATATATGAAAAAAAGCTAAATGCCTCTTTAACATTTCAATTTCTTAATAGTTATTGCAATTTACTAATACAGTTCACTGTAAGATTTTCATTATAACAGATTTTACGAAAACCGCAACACGTTTTCAACTATAAAAAGCTGATAGAGGAAGCTTTTGTGAAAATGAAACATGAGTAGTGGTTTCTGTAAAATATTTTATAGTGAAAGTCTCTCACTGAACTGTATTGGTGAGTTAGTTTACTATGAATTTTCATCAAGTGTCGGCCAGTTCCATTCAATGGAAATTTTTTTAAGTGCTGTAATATCGTTGAAATACATTTTTCATAAGTCATTCTGAATCCAATGAGCTTATGCTAATATTTTTAGAGGTTTTATTTCTCTTAATTTAAGACAAATTTTGCCAAGCTGACCCACTCTTCCATCACACTAATGTCCTTATTATCATTATTTCTCTTATTTTAGTTCCTCAATAATTAGCTTACCTTCTTGGGGTGAGTAATTTTTTGAGTCCACGAATTGTGTATTTCAAGTACTCCAAATTATTATGAGGCTTATCAAAAATATTACTCTGTAAATTCAGAATTTGGTTTGCATGTCTTTCTCTAATCCAAAAAATTTACTCTCAACTAACAGACAAAAAATTCAAACAAATTGAATGAGCGAAATAGTTAAATTCGTTTAACTGATTAGTGAAAAATGTGAATAGATTCCCACAGTGTAACGTGCGATCTAACTTCACATCATTTGAATTAGGTACCAATTCATAATTTCACAGTCCGTCATGTGAAAATATTTCCAGAGACATACTATATTGATCGCTTCATTTCTCTGATAATGTCAAAGTTTACTTATACGAGATGAAATTCCAACATTTACGTACCTTTATTTCAAACGTCTTTCACTAAGTCTAATTCACTATTGATCTAACGTACAGAAATGACAAAATCAGATCCCAAAGAATTCTTCATATTCATCAACTATAGGCATTTATGAATGACGGTCAATCAACATTCTGTTTCAATTATGATCAGTACTAAGTTATTTTTTCTTACAGAAACTTAAAATCGTATTTCAATCGATAAACAAATACGGAAAGCACCGCCCCAACAAAGGAAAACATTCTTCATAAGTTGATAAAAAGTGTAAAAGTCAGACTTCCTATCTTGTACCGATTCTGAATAGGACCGAAAACGATTTAAAATTTAGTTTTGAAACTAATTTATTACCATTATACATATGCATGAACTGATGAAAACAGTTTCTAAATTCTACGCTGTATGAAACTTACTAAATTACAATAACGTATAAATTTTTGAGAAATGAAAATTTCCAGCTGGAATACTTGAAATTTATAATTCAGCAGACGGCATCATTTGTATGAATTTTCTAATATTGTAAGAACTCTGCTATTGATCCTATACTGAATTTTTCCCAGCCAGGAAGTTGGGCCAGCAGAATAAAACGACAAATGATGAAAGTTGTTCTCTTATAACCTGCTGTGGATTGAATGGAAGGTAAAACTGGAACGTAGAATAAAACACCAACCAAGTTGGCGTTTTCAGGAGATGAAGAAAATTTGTTTTCAAACGCGCGTCGAAAATAGTCATTACAATTCTAGTCTATTCTTCACCAGAGGTTTCAGTTTTATCTTTTATTGTGATTTCTATTCAACTGATATCTGAAATAACTGAGAATTTTGAAAAAAAATTATAAAAATGTTAGTGGATCTATAGAAAGCAAATGATTCGCCTAGCTTATTTTGAAAAAATAATAATTTTTTTATATTAAACGGTTTTATTGAAAAAAGGTAATGATGATGTAGATAATGTACTGAAAACTAAATGATAATTCGGAAGGTCCTAGGTAGAAATCATCACACCACTCTCCTCAGCAATCTACGGTATTGATCTTGAAAAAAAATAATAAAATTGTTGGGCGTAGCGTAACCTGAGTGAATATGTGAATACTACGCCCAACGATTTTACTATTTTTCCAAAACGAGCGGTGGCAGGGTGACACGATCGAGCGATGAACGGGCGGGAACGGAGCGACAGCGGAGGAAGCGAAGAAAACAAACTAGTGTGATTAGGTCGCTCCCGATTACAATTGTGTTGTGTAAAAATATTATAGTACCAATAACAAATGGAAACTGATAATGAAGAATTTATCTCGTGTATTGTGTCAAAACCTGATCTATGGGTCATGAAAAGTGCCATCTATCTTATTGCCCTAGCTAAAAGCCTTACAATATAGCATCTTTATCTAACGTCACCACTGTCAAGGGAGCCCCTACTCCTCCTAACCCACACCTCCTTTCGTGCCGCCGACTACACGAAGGGGCGAACCAGTGAGGGCAGAAAACATTTTTTATTTTCCAATATCTACAGAAACTAATTCTCATTTCTAAGTCTAGTGAATTATAAGGTTAAAGTGAAACAAATTAAAGGTAGATTCTGACAATAACTATAACTAATTGCAATTGCAATAGGATGCCACAATTCATACAATTTCATGTTTACCATAATTGGGGACAGATTCCCTTCTTATTCATAGCTAAAGCTAGCAGCCTACTCTTTATCCTTCTCGTTCATCCCTCACCACGCTGTCTGACCTGTCGTTCACCAACCGTATCCACTCCTTCCGTTCTCCCCTCTTAGTTGTATTTCTCCATTTTCTCGTTTCTTATATTCCTTTCATTCAAGCTATCCAGTCCTATCTCCATCCATACATCACTCTATTACTTATTTTGCCGTTTCGACTCCCCATAACCGCAGAAACACGACAACTTTGAGCCCAGGTTAAACTTGGCGAGATATCTCGGGAAATTGCCGTGTCCCGTAAGCAGCTTCATTCATGGTGTCTGGCCCTTGCTTCAATATGAAGCGGTGACATACTTGAGATCACACAGAGTGCAGCCGTCGGCGCCGACCTGTATGCCCCACATGAGGCAAGCAGGAAGGGCCTCTGTGCTGCACTCAGTTGTTTCCTAATTTGACTGTCGTTCATTCTCTCCCCCCACACTTGTACTCCGTACATAATCCCAGGTTTGGCTTTCCTCTCGAATATTATTCTTACACTTTCTCTCCTCAGTCCAACATTCCGCCCAGTCCATCTTCTTAACTTTCCCGCTAACACATTCGGTTTTTTCCTTCTTCTCTGATGGTGGTCTATGAATAATAGGCCAGAGCCCACCACAATTGCCAAGTATCTCACATTCATCCTCAGCTCGACCATTCTCCCATTCATGTTCATGACCGGGAATCTTTCATCCCTCCTGGCTGGTATGTACACGCATTCAGTCTTGGCTTGGTCATACCCCAGCCACATCTCGTCTTCCCATGCTTTGCATTCATTCCATACCAGCTTCTACTTCTGTTCGATGTTTTTGACAAAATTCCCTTCGATGACGACTAGTTGGTCATCCGCATAGGCCTGAGTATATACACCATATGCTCCAATGCCTTCTCTGACTTTCTTATCTCTGATTCGTTGGAACCATGCCTCCATCACTATCAGCCGTAGTCTAGGTCATTCATTCTTCTCGTTCTTACGTTTTCCTTTCTTGTACTTTGTACATACTCCACTATTCTCTTTCCACATCAATCACCTTTGCACACCTAGGTATGAATCTCGTGCAGGCTTCCTTCATTCTTCTTGAAGCAGAATTGCTTCCCTTTCAATTTCCTCGTCCATATCTTAACCTTCCGTGGCAGTAATCAAACATCATATTTTCGATCCCTGCCCAGTTGGTTTCCTTTATATTCGTCACCTTTACTCTCCTCATCTTTGGGAACCCCATCAAGTAGAACTCAATCATTCTGTGGTCACTTTAGGTTTCCTCCATGTATCCGTCTGCGTGTTCCCACTTATGATCAGGTCGACCCAACTTTCACTCCTGTCGCTGGAGAAAGTGGCAGGACTTTCACTATCATTCTCTATCATGTATCCTTTCTCTGTCACCCGTTTTGACCGAAGTGTCTGTCGCTGGTCCTTTATTTTGTCCAAGAGTAGCTTTTTTTGTACAGGCTTCGGCATGGTTCTCATGTAATTGATACTGATGTTATCTACCGTAGCTTTCATGAACTTCCATTCATTGTTCATTCTGAAATTCCCTCCATTCTCACTCCCATTGCCATAATAATTTCCCTATCTTCTCCATTCCTTCTTACCTTTCTCTCTAAAACCCTAACTCTTTCATTCATCATTTTTTCTCTCATCTCGAGTTCTATCATTTTATTTTCCATTCTCCCTGCCATCCGCATGATTTCTTGTCAGCTACCGATTACAGCTGTTTGTTCATCTTTATTTAACTGTATTTTCCCCCTGGTAATCTTGTTGTTGCCCTGCGTTTAGTTTCAACCATGTCCCAATCGTAGACATCATGACGTGTACATCCCTAACATGCTCGCTTGGTCTGCCTTTACCCTCTTCGTTTCCTTCTGTTTCCTCCTCACGTATGTTAATTCCTTCCTGGTATATGATCCTGTTCAGTTCGTCCCTCAATTGATCCATTTTTCCCACACTTGATGAGAATGTCTTTGACATTCTCTTCCATGACTGTCATAGCTTCTTGTATGACCGAGGCAATCATTTCTTGTTTCCAGACGGTGACCTGCTTAGTGACTCCCTTGATTTGATAACATCAGTGCCATCTACGGTGTCTCCGCCCCTTGTGGTTTTTTCCATTTTTTTTGGTCCACAGTTGACTCCAGAGGCACTTTTCATACGAAAAGTATTTCAAAAGTACCAAAATCAATAAAAATCTGTCCGTGTAAACCGGCCCTTACAGTAATAATTTCGGAGATTCCGATGCTGAAATCCGCAAGAAATCTACTTTCGTTTCTGCGATCCTAATACTTTGTCTATCAAAATAACGAATTAACTTTCCGTATTCGATTGTTTATATATACTGCGGTGTGATTTTAATCACTACGTTAACAGCTCGGGACAGTAAAAATGTTCACCTTAACTCGTAATAAAGGGTAGAAAATTCGCCAAAATTACCTCGGATGTATCTCACTCCGTCCATCTTCAATGGGAGAAATTATCCTAACCACTTAGTCCCTCGTTACATTAAAATTTATATCGATACGACCTTCCGTATTATACACCACACATGGAATTGTACACATATTGTGTACTCGTCAACAGAGCTAAATATAGACTGATAAGGAAAACAGTCGGACAAAAATGTTTTATAATATGTTTTTGTTGAAAACGGAACCGTATTCACAAATCTTTAGCCGATATTCCAATTCACATGTTCTCTCGCAAATGTTAGACATACTCTACCATGTTTCCTAGTGAGTATCGGAGCAGTTGCGGCCACTCTGGCTTCATTTTCAGACTGTCCCAAGATGCATCTTACGTTTTTTGAAGACACAGGTACATTTCGTGTCGCAGCTAAGTCATGTTGGAATTGACATTGCCTTCGACGCAAAGCCTAGCAGAACTAAGACGGGAATTGCAAAATAGATCCCAAGCCGGAGTAAAAAATATGACCATTGAACACGTTAGTAGGATTTCGAAAATAATGGAACTCGATGACAATAAAACAGGTCGTAAAAAAATCTCAGTGAAACCTGGCTAATGTATGAACTCAGTGCACCTCCAAATTGTATGTAGTCTTAAAACGTCTCCGGTTCTTTTGCATTAAAAGAAAAATTATTTGGGAAAGCTAGTGCTGGCCTTGCTAATTTCATAAGAAATATATTGGAAGGGGTATATTTTCAGAAGAGATAAATTTTTGGAAAAAGGTTTGGCTTTCTACTTCTCAATCTTTATATAAAAAATGTTGGAAAGGTAGGAAGCAATTACTTGTCCAAGAAATAAATAAACTGTATTATTATCGACCGCATGGTGGATCATAAGTCTCATTGTAAGTTATAATTCATTAAATATATTTCGAACATTTTTTACCTTTTAATTTATTTTGAAAATATTTAAAAAATCTCTGAATCTCTAAAAAATATGTCCATATTTCCATCGTGATAGGAGGGAATCTCAATTGTAGACTTGCACAGTTTGGTACTATACCTACAGAGATTCTTGGAAATTCTTATTTGTATGAAAACAGCAGAAGGTATGATAAAATACTCAATACACGAGGGCGTAATGTTTTATTATACGACGTAGCAGCGTCCAAATTAGATCACCGTGTAGTATTGTTCTACCTACCGAAAATACGCTATGTTTGAAGTGAAAACCACCCCGTGTATAACATCATCCTCGCCTCAGGTACGCAGTCACTTCATTATCGTTCTCTCGTTACCAGAGTAGGTTGTGTTTACGCATCAACAATTTTGTTTCATATCAAAATAGGACGCAACAAGCGATATCGAGAAGAGAAGCAAACAGACTGAAGGCTAAAATTACGAAACTACAAGAAGTCATCGTTTACACATCGAGTAAGTACAATGAGATAAATGATGTCGATATGTTTTAGGCTGAGCAAGTAAACTTAGGTTCGGGAGATCATTTTCAAAATTTTCTGAGACTGTTATGGTCGCAAAGTGTAAACTCAGTAACGTTCGTCTACCTTTGTAGATTGATAACATAATGCTTTGCAATGAACCTGGCACAGTGTCTGACTTGTGTTAGGCCATTATCTCTTCGAAAAATGGGACACAATACTTATACTTGATCAATTCAATAAAATGAATGAAAACACTTTTTTGTCTAATTTCCACTACGTTTATTTATTCTTACGACCGGTTTCGGGGTTAACCCCGAATTTTCACAAAATCAACAAGTCATCAATAACACAGATTAACACAGACTTATACTTGACCAATGTATTTTGAGTTTTCACCTCTCTCATTTGGCATTTAAAACTGGGGAGCAACGTAACTTTACTAACTCAAGTGAATAATTCTAATATCTTCGCTTGTAAATCAATGCGAATGAAATATTTGCATCCGATGGACTTTTATGTTATTGTATCCTTTTATCTACAGGCTCAACATCCAGCGATACGGAATAACGATGATATTCTGGTCACTCAGGCAATAGTTCATAGATCTAGTAAAGGTCAACAAGACTGACCGTACGAAAACATCCTGGGAGTGAACCGCAATGCCATCAACAGTCAAGGCCCACCAATATTAGAGGATATCGCTTTGCGATATCAAAGCTACATAACTGGTAGATAAATAGAAATTTCCAGAACAACACCCGGAAGTAGCAGCGTTAATGAACGCTTCTGATTGAGACAGGACACTTTCCTTGTAGATGTACAAAAGCTTCTCGCGAAGGGCATATCTGCTATAGATATATACCTTAAAAGCCATGTAAAGTTCTATGCACACTGCGAGAAGACGGCACAGGACGGGAAAATTACTTGTGAAGTGTTTCTTATGGGGGGGCGTCCTATTCCTGTCCTGTGCCTGCCCGTGGCCTGCCTTAGTGCGCGCCCCTTAATAAGAAACTATAGAATGAAACTTCACATCATGTTCCCGTCTCGGCATATTCCCGTTCTGTCGTCCTGTGCGCCGTGTATTAGTCGATTTTGGACAAATATACGATGTAGGTACAGCGTACTCTCACATCTCATAGGCGATATAGATGGAACTATCTGATGAGTACTAGTAAACAAATTTTAAAGAAAGTAAGGTAGATACATTTTTGTACGGATCTAACTTTGGGGAATAGTGTAAAGCACTTAAAGCTGACGAAAACAATAAGGAAGGAACTGAAATCACCGACGTCTCTCTCTCTCTCTCTCTCTTTTACGGTGTTGTCGTTTCCAATCAGACTTTGTTCAATGGACCTCAAGAGTTTAGACAATAACAAAGGACTTGGCGACCCGAACAATATAGTACCAAGGACACCCGTCGGAGCAGACAACAGAAGTACACGCGAATTTTGCCAGCAGAAATAAAAATTTTTGTAATAATTGGCAACGGCAATAAAACACTAATGATAAAGTTAGTACTGAATTCCTCAGAAAACCTCGTCAATTCAATTCTCCAGAATATATTGTGAAATCTGAACCTACAAAAAACAAGTTGAAGCTATTCAGAAGTGTAAACATACCTCAAGGCAGTTTTTGTCGATTTATTTTCTAAGGAAAAAACCTAACAATGAATACAGCTTCATTCTCAAATTGAAACACTTTGAAAGGAAAGAATATCTCTGCCTGCCGGATTGAAATCGTCTTCATTTTTTTACAAAAATATTTAAACCAATATTGAATTTTTTGCGGTCACAGCGATGGATGTCAGTTTCTTACCTTGATGATATGCTCTTATTAGGACGCACTAAAAAATAATGTCAACTAAATGATAATCACTTTTAGAACTTTACAATCACTGGGCTTCATAATGAACAGGGAGAAACGTGTGGAAATTAGAGATTTTGCCAAACTAATAGGATCCTTAATAGCAGCGTATCCAGTAGTTCCATATAGCTAGTTGTATACTAAGGAAACGGAAAGACAAAAGAAATTTGACATTGAGAGACTTAGGTAGAAATTTTAACAAAGTTTTCAGAATCCCGTCCGAACTCGAAAATGATTTCAAATGGTGGTTCGAAAACTCACCAACAGCCAAAAATTTGTGATAGTTTCAACTGCGAAATTTTCACCGATGCTGCTTCGACAGGATGAGGTGTAATCTGCAACGGTGAAATTGTTAAGGGATTTTGGTGTGCCTCACAAATGTTGAAACACATCAATACTCTGAAACATATTGCTATACATCACGGAATGAAATGTTTCGCAAAAGAGATGAGTGGTTGTAAGATACTTTTGAGGGCGAACAACAAAACAGCTGTCAACTACATTAACAAAATGGGAGATACAAGATATACACATCTTAATGAGATAGCAAAAAATATATGACAATGGTGTAAAAGAAGAAAAATTATAATTTTTGCTTCATATATCAAATCCCAAGAAAATATAGAGTTAAACAAAGAATCGCGTCATACGAATATTGAGACCGAGTACTCGCAAAATAAATGCGTTTTCGAAAAAATAGTTAAGGTATTTGGCAGACCCTCAATTGACTTATTCGCATCGAGGCAAAATACCAAGTGCAAGAATTATGTGTCCTGGCAGAGCCACCCAAACTCATTGGCAATAGATGCATTCACCATCTCTTGGAAAAATCTGATTTCTTATGTTTTCCTCCTTTCGCATTACTCTCAGAGGTACTGAATGAATTCGAAATGAACAAAGCAGAAGGGGTTGTGGTTTTTCTATTATGGAAAACTCTGCCCTGGTTTCCAAAATTCAAATTTATTAAATCATAAGACATTTCAAAATTTCAACCTAACGAAAATATTTTGATAATTTGAGCATAATACCAGGTATGCTAAGTTATTAAAAACTCCAAGGTATAGATTAACCAAATCTCAAAATAATTCTCTGAATATCAATCTATATAACTGCTTGTCGGAGAGAATGAAATTACTATCTTTCGATCAATTCAAAAAACGTACAAAAATATATTCTTGAACACTGCTTTTACTCCACAGACGAGTTTCTCGTCACAACAAAGCAACTGAGTCATGCACTCAACACACTGCTTCTCTGAAATGTTTCATTATATTTATGCTATTTATTTATGCCTCACTTGATTATGTTTGTAACACTTTCAAAATATTATATGTTTTATTGTATTATTTTACCTATTGTACACCAAGTATACAACCAGAACTGATGTGTACAGCGACAACAATGAAATATTATATAAAAGTCACTTCTAGTTTGAGAAAAAATGTACCTTATCTTCAAATAACTCACAAAAAACCCTATCACGCTTCTTGAATACAAACAGTGTGTCGTTGGATCAGAGTAGGGTCAGATACTGTATCTAAATTCAAAGCACATTCAACAAGACACGCTGCTACACAGGCAGCCTACAGAGCGGGTGCAACAATCGACACTATCAAGGAGGTGGCAGGTTGGTTAGAAAAGTCGAAAACTTTCACATTCTATAACAGACTATGGTAACAGAAAATACCATTATATTCTGTCCAATATATAATTGAGTCTCAGTATAGTTTACATACAAGCTTCATAGAAATAATTTTTGTGAGCCACACCCATACTCACTTTGTAAATGATTTTTGTGTGACGGATAAAATTTCCTTTTCTGATCTATTAATATTGAAACAATAAACCCCAAACCATAAACTACAAGGTCCGTAAAAAATAAGGTGAATGTTGAAATTTAGCTGGCTACGTACATTTTATTTGCGATTTTTCATTTATTCATGTTGGTACTTACGCTTCGAACATACAGCGTGACTCACGGTCGATGGTAGGTTAGACGTTTCTGGAAGGTCCAAAACATAGCCTTAATTGAACTTAAGTACATCAGTACTCTCAATTCATGAAAAGTTGATATTTTGATGATAGTTTGGACAAACTCGAAATATATAAATAACACCAAGAAATCGACTCCAT
>WOGR01002195.1:0-17990 GCA_015342045.1 Leptinotarsa lineolata | reverse complement strand
GTGCGAATATTTTTTATAACTTTCGACGTGGATTAACTCAGCAACAGTGCATTGATGAAATCAATTCAATTTTTGGCGATGAAGCTCCATCAAGGGCCAGTGTTTATCGATGGTATGATGAATTCAATCGTGGTCGTAGTTCACTCTAAGACAAATTTCTTGAAGGTCGTCCAAAATCAGTTGCTGTTCCGAAAACCACTAATGCTGTGCGCGAACTGATATTGCAAGATCGTCATGTGAACTATCGTGAGATTGAGACAACCTCAGGCATTAGTGGGACTAGAATACATTCAATATTGCATAAACATTTGACTGTCAAAAATTTTTTCACGTTGGATCCCACACAATTTGTCAATCGCTCAAAAAAAGGCTCGTGTCGATTAGTCGAAGGAAATGCTCAAAAAATACGATCGCGGTGCTTCGAAACACGTCTATGACATCGTGACAGGTGATGAATCGTGAATTTATGGGTATGAGCCCGAAAATAAACAGAAGTCGTGTTTCAAGATGAGCCAAATTCAACAAAAGTTGTTTGCGCACGATGCACTTCCAAGCAAATGGTCGCCTGTTTTTTCAGAAAACTGGACATGTCGCAACCGTACCACTAGAACAATGCAGAACAGTCAATTCTGAGTGGTACACAATCATTTTTACGCCAGTTGTTTTCCAAGAAATCAGGAAAATCAACCGCCGAAGACGGCCGATGTGTGAGAGCTCGCAGCTCTCACAAATCGGATCAAACAACTGCATTTTTGAGTACTCAAAACATCGATTTGATGAGTCATTCATCCTAACTTGGCACCAAGTGACTTCTTTTTATTCCCGTCCGTAAAAAACATACTGAGAGGTCAACGTTTTTTGACACCTAAAGAAACGGTTGCTGCATTCAGAATGCATGTTTTGGAGATACCTCAATCAGAGTGGCAAAAGTGCTTCGACAATGCATGCAAAAGTATTCAGATATTCATGGGTTAAATTTTGAAAAACAATAAAGTCATTTTCGATTGTTTGTTTGTTTTCTAATCTCGAAATATAAAAGGCAACCAACGTACATCGAAACGCAATTGAAACAAGAAGTAATTATCATACGACTGTGAGATGACGAATGACTCAGAAACAACTATAGTTGTCATTTGAATGTTCAAAACCCAAGAAGTGAATTCTACAATGACAACCATATCTATTAAAACAAGATACATCTCAAAAGATTGGATCTGAAGTGAAGAAATCGATCAATATGCCACAGATTCACGTATTTCAGGGTAAAAGTAGCAACTAAAATGAAGTAAGACTTCTTGATTTGATTGTCAATGAGAGAGACAAATTTGTTTTGAGAATAGGAGACACCATGGAAGAAAAATCCGTGTGGGAGTCCACAAATTTCAGAGTTGGTACCTAATCGGTATTTTGGTATAATCACGCCAACTAGGGCATCACTATTCTTTAATACAACTTTCTTTCAATAATGAAGGTATTTGTGATTCACTGAGATCACAATGAAATAAGGGATATGGCACAAACAAATGTGTGTGAGTAATTTATCAATTGAAGATCTAGAAAATATATACCAACGGGATGGAGCACCACTCCGTAATTGCGGGACCGTATGTGTATTACTTGATCAATTATTTTATGATAGATGGATTGCCAATAAACGACTTTTCCTTTGACCAGCACGTTCCCTTGATCTATCTCCTATGGCCTATTATGTATGGGGACATATTGAAAATATTGTATGTTCAGATCCTAGAGTAAGGAGAAGATGGTAAAAAAAGTTTTACAAGCAACGCCCTCGATTCCAATGGAAATAGTCGTGCTGTGAATACCAATTTGATGAAGAAAGTTTTCAAATGTCTGAAAGTCAACGGAAATTTTTTCGAATGTATTTTGAAATTTGTTTCTACATTGTGTGAAAAGACAATGCGATATTTTTGAAATTTCGCTCTTTCATGAAACATTGGGGATAAACAGTTTTTAATTCATTATTTATCAATCTAAAATCCTGTCTTCAAGAAAAACCATGACGGAAAATTGATAAAATAATAATCTTTCTGTAACTGTTCGAAATGAAGGTTTCGAGGCACGTAGTTTTGGGGTGGACATGCACATGTTCTATTCTTTTCAAGAAAAACTGAAATATTTCGTAAACGGTTGATGTTTAATATATACATGAGAATGAGTGAATATTATCTCCGAATTTCGAAACTATCCGGAAATACATTTGAAACAACTGAGTTTTGGTACATTTGTATATCTTCAGAATTAGTCATCGATTCCAAACATCTTATATAGAAGTTTGGGAATGTTACTTCTACAGAACGATGGAATGAATTTTATGAGATGATAACTCAAGAGCCGAATACCTATTTTATTTTCAGTAAACAAATAAATATATCGAGAACGATTCATTTTTGGTATGGGGCGTATTTCGTAAACTTACATGAGAATTATGTCTGTTATTCAAAAATCTGAAAATATACAGGGAGTCACATTTTAATTGAGGAAGTTGCTACCAACTACCATTATTTTCATTCCATAAAGCGTATTGAAGAACCTATATTTGCCGAATTTCAGGATATGAATCCTATTATTTGCTGAAATACTTATTTACGGTCTTCTCGCAAATCGAATCCAATTTTATTATTTGAAAACTCATGCCTAGAAATCAATGAATTTCAATCGATAATGATGACTCACCCTGTAGATACTGATCTTTAATCGATAATGATGACTCACCCTTTAGAAACTGATCTTTGAATGTCTAAGTATCACATGGTCGAATGCATAATGATATTCCTAGAAAATAAACTGAAAGTAAATATTCTAACCATAAAATATTATGGCCAGAGAACTGTGTTATCCACAGTTATCTTCTAAACGCTACATTTTTATTCTCACTGTTCTTGGTCGTATAATTTTTCGTTTGTTTATTCAAATCGCAAACAATGTTAAGAAATTTGTCTAACCTTTGTGAAATGTCAAGAGTGTTATTTTGGTTGTTATAAATAGATAGCCTTGCAATGTGAACACATACAGTATAAGTTTGTTGATGAATTCTTGACGATTACTACAGAATCGTCTTTTCAATACGAGTATGTTAATGTAATACATTTTGGATTTTTGTTTTTTTAAAAATCTAATCTCTCCTGGAAATAAACTTTCTGTAATTATTAGAGTACTTATTTATTTTCAGTTTTAGTATAATTTACTTGTTTTTTATCCCTTTTCGTTTAATTTGAACCGCTGATTTTTATTTTTGCATTTCAGAAAACAGCTTCGGGGGATTATGTCTCTTTCCAAAACAAAACCTCTGATTCAACCAAGCTCTTTTTTGACATTTAGATTTCTAGTTGCCAGAATTTATTTTTTCTTTCTATTTATATAGTTATCAGTTATCAATCTGAAAAATTAATAAAAGTCAGTCTTTACAATTTCTGGTATATAACGGAATGCCTTGTTGAACGTTACTTTTAATGAAGTTCAGAATATTTCGAATTCGAGCAAGGATTGATTCCAAAAATGACAATTAATATAGTCCACTGAGTCATACATCGAAACATGGTCCTTCGACGCGGACCTGACGAATTTAAGAAAATAGAAATGAACAATTGCCGGCTTGTAATAGCGAATCAATTCTAGATGTGGATTCAACATACGTTTTTCAAGTCATATTTGATAGCATTTGGGAAATTATGAATTGGGTGAAAAGATTGTGATCAATGGCAGAAAACTTAATGTTAATCGTGATGGAATGAATTGCTTGTAATCATTTCTAGATTCGAATGATATAGGACATTTGAAAGAAGACACTTATTTACGAATAAAAACAAGATTATATTTTTGTTTGAAGATATTTGTGAATCATATGCTGAACGTCAAATATTTTTGAATACACAGAAGTTGTCAACTTCTTAATAAAAAAACTCCCACATGAGATATTGAAAGGTTTGCCTCCGTCCTTTCACAAGTACTGTAGCACTTTGATTAATAGTATTTGATGGGTAATATTATCAATGGTTGGAATATTAGGTTGCATTCAAAGTAGTAACAGATTCAAATGACACCCCTATAATTCGAAAGTTTTCTCATTTGAGATATTCTCCGGAAAAATAACGTGAATGATATGGTAACTTTACCCTTCATTGATAATTTGTGCTCATTTATACGTACGTTGATTTGCCTGTTGGTCTGGCCGCTGTAAGTCTTGTCACAGTCTTGTTATGGTGCTTCGTAAACTTCTTGGGAGTCTAGTGGTATCTGATCCTTTGGATTACAATAAGGTCTAGATTCTGTAATCCAAAGGATCAGATACCTATCGGAGTCCCAAGGAGTTTAAAAAGTATCATGTCAAGACTGTGGAATTTACATCGGCCAGACCAACAGGCGAATTAACATACGTAAGGATGAACACAAAGGAAAAGGAAGTCATCAAATCATATCTCTTCCAACACGTATTGACCACAGAACATCAATTTCGAGAACACAAAAACACTAGCGAGCAATGAAAGCAATGTGGAAATCCACATTCCCATCTCCCCTTTTCACAAAATCAAACAGGCCACACAACTCCAAAAGCAAAACTTAGCACCTGATAATTCAGGTATAATGACAGAGGCAGGTGGGACAGCATATGTAATCGAACCAACACAGGTAATCAGGCCAACATATTCAGTGGGAGCAACCCAGGTAAGTTATAGCAAACACCCCTAAGAATTAAGGAACAGAGTTCGAATGAATCAGTCTAGTTCTAAACTCCAGACAGACATTACCAGAAGATGACAAATAAGACTTTGCCGAAACGTTGTGGAAATAATCCTTGTGAGGATCAAAAACATACAAAAGGAAGCGAAACCCGGAAAAACAGTTCATCATACTCTGAGAATCTTCGAGTTAACATACACATATGATATGCCCAAGTTCTTGTAAAAATATCAAACCCTTGCTTCTCATGTGAGATGTACGATTTTGTTGGTACGTGTAGAAGATACCTAACAGAAAAACAACGGCTATCCCAATTATGGCTGTTTAGAAATCTGAAGTGAAACCATCAGACACCTGTGCAACGTCTTCCGTTTGGAAGATTCGTTTCTAAGTAATTTTCTATACATGAAAAGCTGAAATTGATTTCATTTGGTTAGGATGACCACCGATAGACCGATTCGGAGTACTAGCTCTGCGTCAGTACCGAGTGGGTCACTTCAGACAGAGTGAATCGTCTGGAGTGCTACGAATCTTCCAAATGGAAGACGCTGCAAAGGTGTTTGATGGTTTTACTTCAGCTCCCTGCGCGGCATGAGCTGGTTTAGCTGTTGTTTTTTGCATAATTAAAACTGAAGGTTCCAGAATGATTTGAATGAAACAACTTTGGATCTGGATAGTCACAATGTTAATTATGAACAGCTGAAATTGATTTCATTTGGTCAGTATGACCACCGATAGACCGATTTCGGAGTACTTATTCCTCGTCAGTGCTAAGTGGGTCACGTCAGATAGAATTAATCATCTGAAGTGCAACGAATTTTCTAAATGTAAGAAGCTGCACAGGTTCTTGCTGGTTTTACTCAAGTTTCCTGCGCGGCATCAGCTGGTTTAGCTGTTGTTTTTTGCATAATTCAACCTGAAGGTTCCAGAATGATTTGAAAGAAACAACTTTGGATTTGGGAAATCACATTGTTTATAAATATGAACAGCTGAAATTGATTGCATTTGGTCAGGATGACCGCCGATAGACCGATTTCGGAGTACTTATTCCTCGTTAGTGCCAAGTGGGTCACGTCAACGAATTTTCCAAACGGAAGACGCTTCACAGCTTCCTGATGGTTTAACTTCAGCTTAGGAGGCATTAGCTGGTTTAGCTGTTGTTTTTTTTACATATTTTAGCCTGAAGGTTCCAGAATGATTCGAAAGAAACGAGTTTGGATCTGGATAGTCACAATGTTGATATCTGTTTCAATCGTGAAGGTTTCCTACTATGATCAACTCCAAGACAAAACCATCGAACAGTTCTGATTTTTTTTATCTTTCATAATCAATTATTAGCAAGCATTCACACTTTTATGCATTATCAGGCTCAATAATAATAAGAACTTGAACTTATTATAACATTCTCAAACAAATATGTCACTTTGAATCCTATTTCGATTCCGAACGAAAGAATTATCAATGTCTGAGTTCAATTTATCTACAACCCTATTAGTTTACAAATGATTAATAACTAAAATTGGGTATATATTTTGAAATTATTTGCTTTCTGTTTTTTCGGATTTTTTTTTTGTATGAAGATGAAGGAGTTGAAACCAAAAGTTTTTTTCTTAAAAAATTAATACTCTTACATAGAAATAATCGATATTTATGTTAGAATGCTCAGAGCTGTTTTGTGTGTGTGTGGGTGCTCTTTCGTACTTTTGAGTTTGTTCAAATTTTTAATTTTACCCTCCATAATTCAATTTGACTTAGTTACTGCCACTTCAAGCAAAATTTCTGCCAGGATGTTAAAATTGATATTGAAACTTTTTGTTGTACGCAAACTTCGTCAGATTCGACACATTGTTGATACACCTCATTCTTCAAAATTGTTGACGATGTGCAATAACTCATCTATAGTTATTTTTAAGATTCCTACTGTTCTTTCTGGTATAGGCTGAATTCAAGCATACTCAGGGATAGAAAAGCGTTATTTGCAGAAGATAAAATAAAATTGACTCTCCTTAGTTACGTTTATATATATCGTTTTATAATATAACTGTAACTGAGCACTCAAACCGAAATCGTAAGAAGTAGTCAATGGCCGAAGAATATAATGGACGAGTGAGTCATACTCATGAAAGCCATGATGAATTCCAAAATTGGCAAATTAAAGTATTTTTTCATTCCGTAAAAGCATCTGATGTTTTCTTAATGTATATAACTATAAAAACGGATGGCGATCGTTTCTAGCATTACAGAGGATATCGATGGTGTTTTATCTTGACCTGTGGGTGAGAACGATGAAAAACCATTATAATAACTGTATCTAATAACTTTTTGATGAACAATACAATTGATGCATTTTCAGTCTGATTTTGATAACTAATCAATACAAAGTATAAAATAAAGTCGCTTTCCAGTGTCTGCTTAGATCTTAAAAACTATTCAACTAATGCGATGTCGTAAAAATCTGTTTGAAATCTGTTCAAAATCTGTTTTTCTGTTAACCAGCTGTCGCTCCCCTACAACGACAACCTTCAGGAGTTGAAACTTGTGCGAGCTAAGCACTAACGAGGTCTTACCTTTTAACGTGTGATTCCTAACATGGTTGCAGCATTAATCCTTATCAAATTTAGTACCTTGAATACATTCTGCATTTAATATAGATAAATATGCTCCTTTATAGCTTGTAGGTACTTCAAATGAATGTTTTCGAAAATATTACAGATTTAAAATGCAGCGACATGGTTTCGATGGTACAGGCAGGGGGACAACGGAAATCGCGATAAACCATTTTTACTCTTGAAAACCCCACCCCTTCTCACTTCCCGACCCCAGATCGTCCATAAAGTATTTTTTTCTTTCATATTTTTTTTCGTTTCCAATGGGTTTCATTCTACTAATATTTTTTTTTGTTTCATAAATGATCGGCATTGGTCTATTATAAGAAAATGCATAATGACTTTTTTCGCAGATTCAGATTACTCATTGAGATCTACAAAATTTAGAAAAAACCTTTAATTTTTTTTATTATAACAGATTTGTAGTGAAGCATTTTTGATTACCTTCCAGGGGTCAACAAAAAAATGTTTTGATATCTTCATGCACATTGTCACGGAAAAAAAATCGTTGAAATTGGTTTCATGAACATGAACTTTAAACTTTTCGAATGGAAAATGTGATTTTTCCTATTTTTTTCCAATATTTTCTGAATCTGCAATCATAGCAACAATAACAAAGTTTTCTGATCGACTTTCTGTGTTCTGATCAACTTGCCTCCTATCGACAAAAAATAATGAAAAATCACTATTTCTAAAATTATCCTTGAACTTTCCATAGGGAAATAATTGTATTTTTTGTGAAATTTTTCTAAAAATTTGTGAATTTTCAAGATACATCCTGTACTATTGAAGTTGTCATTTAAAGTATGATAAACTTTTCTGTAGAAATCTTTAGTTGTGCATTACCGTGGAATTCTTTGTCATCTCCACCCGTTTCAGAGATATTCCGTTGCGAAGTTTGAATTTTCCCATAGTCCCTCTCCACTCAATTTTCATAGGCTGAAGTTCTCACAGAATGTGAAAATTTCAAGACATTTCTTTTCCTTCAAGAGTTACCGATGACACGACATAATTTTCTGAATATTTTCATTTTTTCCAATCAATCACAGGTCTATCTCGTCAAATTAAAATTTATAAAACCATATCCCTGATGATGAAAGCCTGGAAACGTCGGTAAAATCAACTTACATGCAGCAACGCGATCACTATCCTCGTCCTCCCGCTCTGCACGGCGATGGTGCTGATGGTGGTGGTTTTCGACATAGCCGAAGAAGTCGATGACACTTCTTCGTGTCGAGTTGCATTTTCAACCGGTCCTTTGGCATCCATAATTACCTATCGGCGCACTAATTGCACATGGCGCACTCAACGGTCTATCGAAGAACTGACGAAAGCGGGTCGTGATTCGGAAAAATATGTTTATGATCGGGTCGGTTAGTGTTTTTGGCAGCGGTCCGGATGTACGTGAATAATTTTTTTTCAGTCAAGTTACGTAGTCGAAACTTTCTCTCCGGAGCCGCGAAACACACTGAGTCAAGTTTGTGGCGGAGTCGATGCGAGTATAGGATTGCACCACTTCGATGACCACCACATCGGCCCGATCTCTGCGAGAATGTCTGTGTAGTGTTAAACGGCGTAGTGTTTATGGTCTCTGTACCATATGCGAGGCAACTGTATGCTTTTTGATTCGAAATTCGAATTCTGACTTGAGCTGAAGGAAATTGCTGAATATTGATACGTTTCTTGAATTCAGGCCTGTCATCGAATAGTAATAATTTATAATATTCGTCAGCTTCGGGTGAGACGAATATTGTTCGAAAAGGTGAGGAAGAACGAATAAAGTATCGAGAACTTCTTTTCGATGACACAAATTTCAACTTGAGATGCAGGAAATTGTTGAATAATATTATACAGTGTGACCCATTAAAGATAGAAGGACCCTATATTTGTCAGCTGATTTGAATGATTTTTTTCATGAGGCAGTCATTCAAAAATTCTCCTAGGACACCAAATTTCATGAATTATTCGTCATTTTCAGGGCCAATTATTCTTATTTTTCAAGGTAAAAAATAGAAAAAATGCCGACTTCTTACAAAAAATCTGTCACTGGATTCGTGACGTTTTCAACGGTCTAGGTCAAAGTTACTGAATGAATAAAATTTGAAAAATATTATGTTTAATCAACCCACCACTTCAATTTCAGAAGTTTTATCTAAGTTCTGACCACACCACTGGATTTGAGAGGTCTGGAGATATTTAAACAAAATCTGTTCATCAATGAAAATATTATAAGAGAGTAAAATTTTAAAATTTTTTTGTTTATTGACATTTTTAGTACACTACTGAATTCGGAATGATATTCAGAAAAATATAATTCAAATCCCTGTATTCATGAAAAATGTATAAAATGTATGAATCATGTGAATGAATCCGATTATGAAACAAACTTTGATGTCAATAATTTCAAATCAAAAAACACCTGCATTTATTTAGAATTGCTACAAACTAGTGGAAAACAACTTCTTATTCACAAGCAACGCACATAATAGGATCGGAGATGATAAAAATTTGAAATTAAAATGAGTGCAATTGAAATTTTTTTACCCTCCACCAAACCTCCATTCAAGACAATGCATCTATCATATCGCTTGCGAACATTTTTTAAAGTATTCCGTAATTGTTGTGGAGTGATTGCAGCACACGTTTGCTGAATCCTTGTGCACAGTTCCGCTCGATGCTTTGGTCGTGATTTGTAGACATTTTGTGTGACATAGCCCCATAGGAAAAAATCCAGTATAGTAAGGTCAGGCGATCTAGGTGGCCATGCATTTGATCTACTCCCCGATTAGTATAGTTTTGATTCAGCCAACTCTTTACAATTCCCGCAATATGAACAGAACAGCCATCTTACTAAAAAATATAAATTTCTTGTTTCTGCAAGTAGAAGTTTATCTATTGCGTCCGACAATTCATTCCTTAAAAATTGTGAAAAATTTTTGGCATTGATGTTGCTGTTAAAAAAACTGGTCCAATTATTCTCTCATTCAGTATTCCACACCAAACATTAACTTTTTCTGAATACTGCCTTTTACAGTTAATCACCCAGTTAGGATTTTCTACTCGCCCTGGGCCATTAGCAAGATTCCAAACTTATTTCATGATCACTAGGTTCTAGAGTGTGCAAAAATTTTGGTTTAAATGCCTTAGAAATATATTAGAAACTCTAACACATCTGTAAGAATGAGTTTTGATCAACTTCCGATGACGCTAACTTTCTGTTTCCAATAGATTCTTGTGAATAACATATGTGAAATATTAACTTCTAGAAGAGAAATCAAAAATTTGGAACTCGTCAACTTTGTGGAGCAAGTTTTCAATGATAAATTCGAGTGCGCTCGTTGAAAATGGTTTCAATTCAAGCGAATGTTTCAAGGTAATAGCATTCTGAAAGCAGAAAAATGGAAGTTATAGGCCCAAAAAATCAAAAACTCTTACGTTTGAACAAGACCAGAATTTTATAAATGTGGCGCCAGATGAAAAATGTTTTATGATAAAAGTTGCTACTATTTTCGGAATATATTGAACCTGCCGGCATGAAGAGCTATTCCATTTATAATTAGAAGACATTAAATCAATGGATAAATCATTGATTGTACAAATTCCAAATACAAAAACAAAAATAGGTCGTTCTTTTTGCATTGTTAGAAAAAACATTGACTATTTTCATAAATACGTTACATTACGCCCTTCTGTTATCAATCATCAACGGTTTTTTCTGAAATACTCAAATCATAAACACAGTGTCAACCCAGTTGGTATGAACACGTTTGGAAAAATGCCCTCTATCATTGCTGAGTTTCTGAACCTTCCGAAACCGAAGGAATATACAGGTCACTGTGTCAGAAGGTTTTCTGTTCCTTTGCTAGCAGAATCAGGAGCAAATATAACGGATATTAGGAAGCACGGAGGATGCAAGTCTACAACAGTAGCTGAGGGTTACATCGATCAATGTATTTCTTATGAGAAGGCTATTGCTGAAAGAATAATCCCAACAGCTAGCTCTACCGTTACAGCATTGACCTCTTCACTTCAAGAATTGAATGTTAATGCCCATGAAATTGTCAACTCAGCTAATTCAAATATAATACAAGGCTCTACAACATCACAATGGATCAACATAAGCAGTTGTTCTAATTGTACTTTCCATATTAATATTCATAAATAATGATGATAATTTATATAATACATTTGTAACAGAATTCAATTGTGTCTAGATCTATTGTTCATAATGAAACTCTCTTGAAAATTGATTAATTATGTTCTGTTTATTGCTATTTGGTCGTGTTAAAAATACTTTTAATACAAGTGTTAAAAATATTTTAAACACGCTACTTTGTAAATATCATCTTTTAATAATCTCTTGACAACCATTAAAAATTTCACTCTTGATGGCAGTTATACAAAATGATATTTTGGAACATACCACCATGGAGAATGCATCCGCGAGTTGATGTGTGAACAAACAATTTATGGACCAAAAAGTTGGGAACTATATTCTTTATCGACATTTAGTCCTAATTGTACAAAATTTCTATCGTTGAGTGTTGAATGAAATATTTTTTATACTGTTCTGGAAATTAAACGTTCAATTTTGTGATAAATCAAATAAATAGCAAACACCTGTCAGTGTGAGTGTAACAATCCTACGCATTGACGTCATGATATCTTATGTAAATGTTCTAATATAACTTTACTCTCAGACATACCTCTCAGAGATAACTGAATTTATTGAAATTCTGGTCAGAGTATCTTCATCCGGGTATACAAATTATACTGGACTTGATTACTGGACTGGTAGTCCATTATAATCCAGTCATATTAGTCAAAATAGAGTAAGTATCTCGGAATTGGGGATAGTCAGCCTCAAACTTGAATAAACTTTCATTTTGACTCCCTGACACTTGCCTCAGAACCAATTTGTCGTAGGGTGACCGCGACTACCGACAGCTAAAGTTAAAGGTCATAAAATCGGTGTTTTGCATATTTTTCGGAAGTATCTCGTTTCCTTTGGGTTTTATGCTATTTGTATTCATAATGAATATTGAAGAGAATTGTATATTTCATAACAAAAAGAACTATATGAATCGCTAATTCTATTCAAACCTGAAGTTTTTTCAAACAAACCCCCTCGATGATTTCGACAAAAGGCTTTTTAGGTTAGTTTCGTCCGTTTTTATGAGTCTACTTCAAACTGTAATATCTCAGTGGACACTTATCAATTCAATCAAAATCAGATTCACTTTTATCAGTGCACTCTTCCCAACCTAACATATCTCAGTTAAGTTTGTCAGTACGAGAATTGGGTGTGCCGGTGAGAAATCTATCGTAGGTAGTGCTTGAGAAGATGGTGGTTAGTTGGCGACAGGTCTGGGGAGTATGGTGGGTGAGGCAAAACTGCGACGCTCAATTAGTTCAATTTTCGAACGTAATTAGTGGAGCATGCGGTCGGACGTCGTCAAGAAGTAGGATCTGACCTCTTCTGTTGACCAGGACCAGCTGCTGCTGACGCAATTTTCGGTATATTTCATCGATTTCCTCACAATGAGAAATGACTGTGATGTTTTGGCCCAGTTTCAGAAAATTATAATGAATCACACTAGCCACTGATCAACATACAGTAAACAAGGTCTTTTTCAGTGGGTTTTTTTTTGGAAGTACCTGGGTAGTTCATTGGTATCCAACCACTGTCCTGAACGTCTCACATTGTCGTAGAGAATCCGCTTTTCATCACACGTGATGATTCGATCCAAAAAAGTATCGTTTCGGTTGCGTAAAAGCAAAGAAAAATAGACCACGAAACGTGACAAGTTCTGATAATCGTTCAAAACGTGGGGCGCCCTCTTTTCGAGCTTTTCAACTTTTCCAATACGTTTCAAACCATCAAAAACGGCATGGAAGCTGACGCCTAGATCTGCCGCTATCCCACGCACCGGTTGTGATGGGTCAGTATCCACCAGGGTCTTCAAATCCTCATCTTCGATTACTGTCAACCACTTTGGGACTCATCTTCGAGGCTAAAATCTGCGAAACGAAATTTCGCAAACCAACGTCGAACGCATTTATTAACACTATCATTGCCAAATGTCTGGGTGATTTTTCGGGCTGTTTCGACAACCTGCTTTGTAGAGGAAAATTGGCCAGAAATAGCTCAACGACATCATAAAGTAATGAGCTCATCAGAGGCAAAAAAGTGAAATTTGGAAAAAATAACAGCGTCAGTGTGTACAGGGTATTTCAAATTCGATCCTTACTATTGGGGTTTTGGAAACTATGAGAGAACGAAGATGGTTGAATTAGGGCAAAGTTGCGCATTTATCTGACTAACAATATGCCGTTGAGAAAGTTCTGGAATTCCGAGTATATCCAGAGATATCCGGAAAAAACCGAAATTTCGGAAAATGTTTTTTTTCTGGCTTTAGTTTTCGAAAGATTCGAAAATAAATTGCACTTCCACATTGCCACTTTTTCCTTGCTATATAATGGCGTTTTCAGATTTGCTATCTTTCGGCCACCATCATCAACTTTCTTTTTTCTCATGGATTCTTTCTGTTTTGAATAGAACCCGATTTCACCGTTTCAATGATGTATCATAAGTTATCATTCTTTTTTTAAAAATAGAAGATATTGAAAAAAAAGGGCTTATTATAATAGGCTTTGACTTTGATGTTTCTACATTTGACTTTCAATTTGTTACACACAATGACATTTTGTTATTGTATAAATCATTGAATGTTTGGCAAAAAATGGCTTTCATGAACGGAGAAAAAAGAGATATGATACAAATTCATTACAAATACGATTGAAATAGTGTTAGGACATCGGAAATATATTTAAACTTATATCCCGAAAGACGACAACCACATCGAACTATGTTCAAGTTATTGGATCAAAATCTCACCAAGTTTAGTACATTTGAAAAGCCGAGAAAAACATACGGAGACAGAATGGACCAGGAAACTGAAGAAAATTTGATCAATGAGGTATATATGAGGTACCATTTTCAATAAAAATTAATAATTTTCAGATAAACATGAATATTTTTCATACAAATGCCTGGAGAAATCTCAAAAAATCGGTTTAAAATGTTACAGAATACACGTATCTCAAAAATTGCATCCACGTGATCCCGAAAGGCGATAAGAATTTTGTAATTGACCTGATTTTTCTGTTTTCTTGATAAATATAATTTGTACAGACGAAAGCACTTTTACGAATTGTGGGATTTTCAATCGAAATAACGAACACATTTGAAGCATAAACAACCCCAGGAAGTTTCGAGAAATTTGACTTCAAGTGCGATTTAGTATTAACTTGTGTGCAGAAATTTTCAAAGATAGAATTTTCCGTCTCCATTTATTTGACGGAATTCTGAATGGAGAAACCTATCACCTGTTTTTAATGTCGATTTTCGAAGACTATTTGGATGATCTACCTTTAACTAAATGTAACAACATCTGTTTTCAACACGATGGTGCTCCACCACACACTTCCAGACGAGTATATAATTACCTGACTGAAAAATTTGGTGATAAATGGATAGGGAATAACGGACCGGTGAGGTGGCCAGCAAGGTGTCCAGACTTAAGTGTTATGGAAACATTCTCATGGGGTACACTTAAAAATAGAGATTATGATCAGAGGGGATATCAAAATATTGAGGACCTTCAACACAGCATTGTCAGAGAAGATTGAGAAAGAATGAGGAGAGGGGAAGTTAATCGTGAAGTGAATAATATTCGAAGAAGGGCACAGTTGTGTTATCATGAACAATGGGCCAGCATTTTGAGTATTTGCTGTGATTTACTTTTGTCTTTACATTTTAGGTAATTATTGTTATTTGTTCAATGTTCTATTCTCATTGAAAGGGACACAATATCTAATTTACCTCATACACACCTCATTTATCAAATTTTGATTGTTGATTCTGTCTCCGTATTTTTTCACTGGCGTTTCAAATGAACCAAACTTGGTGAGATTTTGATCCAACAATTTGAACATATTTCGATGTGGTTGTTGTTTTTCGAGATACAATTTTAAATACATTTCCGATGTCCTAATACTGTTTCTATCGTATTTGTAATAATTTTGTATTATATCTCTTTTTTCTTCATTCGTGAAAGCCATTTTTGGCAAAAAATTCAATGACTTTTACAATAACAAAATGTCATTGAGTGTAATAAATTGAACGTCAAATTTAAAAACATCAATGTCAAAGCCTATTATGATAAGTAACAATTTTTTTTGATATCTTCAATTTTTCGAAAAAAAAATGATAACTTATGATACATCATTGAAAAGGTTAAATCTGGTTTCATTGAAAACAGAAAGAATCCAATATAGCGCTCATAAGAAAAAATAAAGTTGATGATGGTGACCGGAAGACGAAACGTCGGATAGGAAATCTGAAGACACAATTATGTAGCAGGAAAAAAGTGGCAATGTGGAAGTGCAATTTATTCTCGAATCCTTCGAAAAATTGAGCCAGAAAAAAACAAAAACCATTTTTCGAAATTTTTGTTTTTCCCGGATATCTCCGGATATACTCGAAATTTCAGAATTTTTCCAACGGGATATTGTTAGTCAGGTAAATGAAAAACTTTGCTACAATTCAACCATGTTCGTATCTCTCATAGTTTCCGAGATCCCAATGGTGAGGATCGAATTTGAAACACCCTGTATAGCAAATTATCTATCGATTAGTATATACCACCACACATTAGAATAAATATTTATTGAGACATGGAGCTACAGAAACACATTAAAACGGACATTTAAACAGATAAAAGTTTCGAAACAACCTATAAAAAAATAATACATTGCAATGAAAATCGACTGCTGACATTTTATCATGAGGTTAACGGAATAATGAAGAATTTACGGAGGGATTGTACGATATATGAAACATAATAAAGAATATTGAACGAAAGTTTTTTTTGTAGCGAAATCAGAGTTTTTATTGACCTTTCCTGAATTCTTCACCTCAATAGCGAATGATCTTATTCTGATTGTTGGTTTTGGAAGATGGTATCACCTCAAAAATTCTCAAGAGATCCACAGGGGTATATCAATTCTTCACATATTAATGTTTTCTTTTATATAATGAGAGATTTCGACTTACGAATGAACAACGCTTGCAAATTATCGAATTTTATTATCAAAATTGATGCTTGGTTAAGAAAATGCATCGTGCACTTCTTCCAATTCATGGGCAGTTTCGTCGGCCTACTGAGGAAGATATTCGGAAGCGTGTGAATAAATTTCGAACCTAGTTCACATTATTGAACATTAAACCACCAACACGCATACGTAGAGTGAGGACTGAAGAAAATATTGCGGCTGCATTCGCCAGTATTCGCGATGACCGTGAAATGTCGATTCGCCGCCGTTCGCAGCAATTGAGCCTCTGTTGAGGTGCGTATTCATCAAAAAAGCGAGAACGAGCGAACATTCGTGTTTGCTCGTGTTTGTTCGTGTTTGCTCGTGTTTGCTCGACATATTGATATCTCCTCCACACCAGAGCGAATATGTTCAAGTTCGGAGTTGATCCATCTACTTTGTACGAGCAGTGTGAGCGTGGTAAATATGGCTGACCATGAAAAATTATTGTTAGCTAGTGCTGCTTTCGTTGTATTGACTATATTGAAAAAGAAAAAAAAATGCATTTTGGCTAGCAACTGTATCCAAAAACCGACATATTTATAGTGGCAGTAGTCTATTGAAAGATTTAACAGTAGAACAGGATTATGGAATGTTCCAGAATTTTTGCCGAATGTCTTCTGAAGATTTTGAAACTTTGCTAGAACTGGTGGAACCAAAAATAATGAAATATGATATAAATTACAGGAGAGGTATTCCTGGAGCAGAGAGACTTGCTGTAACCTTGAAATTTCTCGTAACAGGCAAAATTGCATGCAGCAAAGCGCAAGCGTCGCAAATGATCGGAGTGCGAGCACTTTCGAATATTGAAATCCCGTCCACACTGAACGAGCACGAACAAGTATTTTCTTTGATGTACCGCATTCCTCTCGATATTTTTTGAACGCAAGCAAGCAAACGTTCGCTCGCTCGCTAGCCCCTACTCACCCGAAGATTACTGATGCAGAATGCTTGATCGCTCTTGTTCGCTCGTGCTCGCTTTTTTGGTGAATACGCACCTTGACTCCACTACTTGGAAAATTTTGCGGAAGGATTTGGGTGTAAAACCTTATAAGATACAACTGGTGCAATAATTGAAGCCACTCGACCTCCTGAAACGTCTAAGATTTGGTGAACTGGCGCTGACAAAGTTGGAGAAAGATCCACATTTTTATCGAAAAGTTGTGTTCAGCGACGAGGCTCATTTCTAGTTGAATGGATACGTTAAAGACCAGCCACAAGCATTGCAAGAGCTACCGATGCATCCCGAAAAAGTCACTATTTGGTATGGATTATGGGTCGGTGGCATCATCGGGCCGTACTTCTTCAAAGACGACAATGACCGGAACGTTACTGTGAATGGCAAACGCTACCGTGTGATGATTAACGACTTTTTGTTGCCCAAAATGGAAGAATAGAACATGCCTGACATATGGTTTCAACAAGACGATGCCTCATGGAACACGGCACGCGAAACAATGGCCCAATTAAGAGCCGCCTTTGGTGAACAGTTTATCTCACATTTGGGGCCCGTCAATTGGCCGCCTA
>WOGR01002194.1:0-17991 GCA_015342045.1 Leptinotarsa lineolata | reverse complement strand
GTTTTACCTTTGTCCAGGTAGTCAATGAAAATCACGCCATGTGTATCCCAAAAAACAGATGCCATGACTTCGTTAGCAGACTGCTGCGTTTTTGGACGCTTTGGGCGGCTTTCGCCAGCCATGCGCTACTCAGATGATTGCCGATTCGACTCCGGAGTGAAATGATGTATCCATGTTTCATCCATGGTGACGTATCGACGCAGGAAATCCTTTTTATTGCGAGTAAATAGCGATAAACAGCTCTCTGAATCGTCGATTCGTTGCTGGTTCTGTTTCATTGAAAGCAATCTCGGCACTCACTTGGATAAAACCATGTTCATGCTCAATTTTTCATGAAGGATTGTAAATACGCTTCCAGGTGATATCTGTATCATTTCTGCAATCTCACGAACCTTCACTTTGCGATTTTTCATTACGATTTTTAACACTTCACTCACATTTTCCGGTGTAACGGCTTCCAATGACCTATCCGAACGTTCCGCATCGTGTCCGTACGACCACGTTTAAACTCAACATACCAGGGACAAATCATTGATTTGGATGGAGAGGCGTCCGGGTAACGTTTCTCAAGCCATTGCTGGGCTTCTACGGTGTTTTTACCCTTTCAAAAATAATGTTTTATCAACACGCGAAACTCGCTTTTTTCTTTTTTCAAACAAATCACAAAGTGACTTTACTCTAACCTCGATAACTCTGCTGTTTGTGGTCCGATCGACGTGAACTTTTTACACGATTCGTGTGAAGGTTCGCACTCTAGGGCAACGTGACCAGTTTGGTACTACTAACACCATCTCTGGGTTAGTCTCGGGACTTATTGAACGATGTAATAGATAGCCATCAGTTAAAACTGTTGATTATAGATTTTAAAGATGGAAATGTTGATTGTGGCTGTTACTGTCTCAGTGTTTGTTCATTAATCGACAATATAAACTTGGTTGTGGTTAATCAACTGATAGTCAAGAGTTTGAACTAGGATAGTGTATACATAGATAATCGACAATTTGAATGTCGATGCAGAGAATAAGACGAAAGACCAACCTTCACAAAGAACATGATTGACAATTCTACAAATTTTATGAAATTTTTCAAACACAAAGATTAGAAGCAAATTATCGTTGCCATCGAATTTCATTTGGAAGTTTCAGTCATGACTGTACAGAAGACAATGTAGCCCACAGTGGACTTCATGGCAGACCGTAAACTGACATGTGGGATGAATACAATGATTCACATATGTTGTGAGTGGGGAGGCATAATGTTTTGGGGGGAAAACTAGCAGTAACTTCCGAATAGAATAGACTAAATTTCCATTTAGCACTTCGCTTCTTGAAAAAAATTATGAACAAGATTGTATTTGTGGTATGCAGCCATATACGAAAGGAAATAATATTAATGATCGTTCCTATTGACTAAATTAAATTCTCGTACAAAGCATTTCGGGTATCAAGGAAAACTTCTGAAATGCATGTATTTCTTTAACCTTACATTGAAGAACGGTTGAAAATGTTGCATTATTGAAACATTTTTCTGCATTGGTGTGGAAAATTGAATCTAACGAACACCTCTTGAATTTGTTGCATCTTTCTAGATGTAGAACTCAAATCAATCGACTAAAGTAAACTCGAAATGAAATGATTGTTTCTGTGCCTTTTGTGATGAATTCCTGTAAGGATTAGGAGCATTTTAATCGTTGAAGTAGTTTTGTTATGAAAAATTGAAGCGTTTAGCTTCAATCAGTATTATGTGTTTTGTCAATGTGCCTGGTTCTTTTCAAAGGGATGGAAATGTTGCCTTGTCCGACACGAGGCCTAAAGCTGGCGCCTTTAGCTGTTTTTGTTGAACAGTTGACTTGCAAAATAGTTTCAGTGATCCTCTGTTGCTACTGTACTTTGGCTTGGATCGTTAGGTGCCAAATTAACCATATTTGTTGTAGCGAAAATTTAAAATTTGTTGGCTATTGCAATTTTTGTAGTACGTTTAAATTATTGGACGATGAATAAAAGTGTATATATTCAAATGTACATATTCAGAATTACTGTTAATATTGAAGCTTTAAGTATTACTTATATAATGAATAGATTATTATGATATTTATAGAAGTTTTCAGTTGTTTTATGTTATTCCTCATTGTACTTTAATATTTTTCGAAGGTTTGTAATTTCATCTAGTGTTGTACATATTTGGAATTACGAAAATATAAACTTGATTTTATGTGGAGTTGGTGTTTTTATAGGTTGAAAGAGGATCAAGCTCAATATCAATCGCGTCTTAAGTACTTTATATTTTTCAAAGCAAGTATGCACTATTTTGACAAATTACATAATTTCAGCATGGTTTTTATTCTTGCAGTGAAATCGTACTTGGAATTGTACGTTATGAGATTTTGGTAATTCTAAGCTCGCACAAGTTTTGACTTCTGAGGGTTATTCTTGAGAGCGACAGCTGGTTAACAAAAAACAGAATCAATTACTTTCTTTGGAAGATCATATAATTATGGCGTATATACCGACTTTGACATGATCCAGCTATTTGGTTGTCAATTGTCACTGTTGTCAGCGGCTGCCAGTGTTCCCAACTCTTAGAAACTTATCTCCCTAAAGACCCAATCAAACCCTAAAATCCGCACAATTACTGGGAGTTCCTCGTAAAAAAAATATTATTCATGGAACGAATTGATAAATAGTTTAACAAATAATACATTGAAAATAATTTATAATTGATGAAATATCATCAAATAAATAATAAATTCAGAACAATAAATGAATAATATCATTCAGCAACATTTTTCAATGTTTTTTATTCATAAATCATTTAAAACTTCAAGTAAAAATATTCTTTTAGTCATATGTCAACATTGAATAATCTAAAAATGTTTGCGGACGGTTGAAATGTTTTGCACGATCAACCATTCCGTTGCTCGTTGATCGAACCATAAAAGTTGAAGTTATGAAAATCCCCAAAAATATAACACCTCACAAAAACCCAACACACTGAATTTGGGGGAAACCCCCTACGTTGGGAACCCTAACGGCTACTACCCAATTCGGTTGGTAACAGCGATGTTTCTGGCTTGAAATTTAATGTACTAGAAAGTAACTCTTTTTCGTACCAGATTAAGATGTAAAGTACTACATTACTATTTTTAGATTGTAGCTTTCGCGACGTTAGTAAGCCAATGACGTCATACAAAAAATTGACCTCAAGAGGCGTGTAATTCTAATTACCTAAATTTGAATGGAAAACTCATTCTTTCAAAATTCATTTGGTACATTTATTGAAAATAAAACATGAAAAACAAAAATACTTTCCTAGGTGGAGGCTCCTCCGATATATAAATATCACTGTTAGTAATTTCTCCATACTTCTCATAATGTTCCTTGTCACGTGAGTTTTCTCACTTTCATAATCTACCTTATCCTTATTATCTTCTTATCACTTCTTTCCATAAAATCACTATCATCATCCTCATTCGAGATTTTATCAGTTTCACCTATAGTAACAATATTTGCAGCTTTGAACTCTTGAGAGAGGTTAGCTAGCTTTTGAAATTTTGGTAAGATATCTATGAAAAATGTATTTGCTCACTAGAAAAAGTCGTCTAAATACTGCTACAGAATACCTACTTCTCCATCTCTATTTGAAAATAAAGAACAATCCTGATTTTCATCCAAATACTCAGATTTGTTTTTTGTCATTTGTTATTAGTTCTAGAGTAGCACAGAATCGGTTCTTCTTCTTATATATTTAAGGACCGATGAATAGAAACGCCATAGAGCAGAGGCATAAAATCGAAAATAGTACTAGAATTGTTCCCATGATGACCTATTTAATTTGTAGAAATTCAAATTCAACGTAGAATGTAGAAAATAACTTTTGTCTAATTTCTACTGAGACATTCATTTGTTACGACCGGTTTCGGTTCATTAATTCATTTTCAAGTAAACTTGAAAATGGTTCCATATTCAGTACTAGATTGCGTCGAACTTTCAATAGTAGTACTAACGTACCAGAAGATAGTGGAAAGTACTAGAAATAGTACAATTGTACTAGCAGGAACATTGCTGGTTGGTTACCACATTAAATACTGACATTGTACCTTTCCTATATACAAAAATCGTATTGCTATCGCTCGCTTGTGGTCAGGATAGGTACTATGAATTTCAGGATACATTAAAATCGTACTTATGAGCTTCTATGGGCTTTGCATCTTTAAATACTATAGTCTGTATTCTTTGCACAAACACAATATAAATAGAAATTTATTCCATCACGTTCAATGTAGAAAAAGTTCTATTGGCCGTAAGATGGCACTGGTATTATAATATACATGTATAGACGAATTTTTGATGTTGCCTTGATCGTTTAAAAAATTATAAGTAGTATAAATAACATTCATTTAGTTAAAAACAGCAAAAAATATAAAACAATGATTAGTGTGAAACTCAAAAATATAATTATAAAACACAGATTGTGACCTGAAATGGAGATGAGTTGATTCTCGTCAATGGTTTAAACATAAGCACCGTATAGAAGTAAACAACAAGTAAGTTCACTCCTGGTCGGCGTCTTTGATATATCGTGTCAAGATTTCATTTTTTGCCAGGCTGTGGCGGCCTGTAGTGCTGTAAGAGGGTGCAGGCTAAAGCTATTTTTGGCTCACTTGCTCTCACGCCTCAGATACATCGGCTGAGCGTAGAATAAGAGATGGAGATATCAACCCAAATATGGCGAAGAGTGAATTTACTTGTGTTTACTTTCATACGGTGACATAGGTGAATGTCTTCCTTTATGATTCACTACCTTTGAATCTTGCGGTACTCTGCCCGATATCTTTACGGATTAAAAGCGACCATGGAGCCCTGATGAATAGGAGGGTCGCGGCGGTGAGCGCAGAAGGGCTGGCCGTGAGGCCGTCAGGAGCAGCCGCCGGTGCAGTTCTTGGTGGTAGTAGCAAATACTCCAGCGAAGTCCTGGAAAACTGACGTGGATAAGGGTTTCATGTGAACAGCCGTTGCACACAAGTCAGCCGATCCTAATTCTTTGAAAGCCGATGTTGATGTAGAGTAAGTTTGAATAATAATATTAATTATAAAAAAATGTTCACACTTGTCGGGGAAAGGGAATATTGTTTCTATTCCGGAACAGGGCAGCGGAATCTTAAAAAAGTCAGGCCCTAGCAAGAGAGTTCATCGGGGCAACCCAAAAAGACGAGGAGACCCCATCGGGAGATAAGGGAAGAGTTTTTTTCTGCATGAGCGTTCAAGTTCCATGAAATCCTCTAGCCAGGGAGATATGGTTTATAACGCGAAGAGCACCGCAGTTACAGCGGGGTGCGGACCCATATCCGCAACAGGTCTCTAAGGTGAAGAGCCTCTAGCCGATAGAATAATGTAGGTGAAGGAAGTCAGAAAATTGGATTCTTAACTTCTGTGAATACAGATGTATATAAGGGGGGACTTGGGTGCATTGCCTTCTCCCTGGCTTCAAACACAACCATATCTTTTACCATAAGCAGGTAAGAGGGCTGTTCTTCATTCCATAACGAATGTATATAAATGATCACAAGATTTTAATCCATCTAGACCAATATTTCACGGGTCACGAAGGCGATTAGCACTTTTTTATTGATATTAGATATGTCGTTTTGAGAAATTAAATTGAATAAGTTCAAAGAAGAGATAGGAACCGGATGTCACGCAGGTAGCTATAGTTACCACTGTGATAGCAACACCCTCTAGTGTTGCCCATCCTTGAACTTTGCTGCAGCATACTGTTGATGGGCCAAAAGCTATAGTTTGCCCTTTTTGAGAGCTATGTCCTATAAAATCATCTGTTGGATTTATATCAAGACACTCGATATTCTTCGTATTTGTATGATTTTCTGGACCCGGATGTCACTTAGGTAGCTATTGCTACCTCCGTGGTGATTTTAGTTGTATTCATGTAAACCCAAGATCTATCAACCGAAAGCACAAATGTGCTGATGGCTCCGTGAATTTGTACTTTTTTTGGCAACCAAGTGTTGCCCATCCTTGCAATTGGCTGCACCATATTTGTTCCGTCACCATCTTCCTGTATAGTGTGTTTAACTGATTAAGTAGAGTTTTTGTTTATTTTTCCATTTTTTGTCATATCTATCGCGAAATGACTGATTTTCTGTGACTGCCGTGAGAGGAAGAGCGCACACCAAATGTTCGTATTCGGAGTGAAAAAAAAAACCGAAAACGCTCAGTTGAACTACGGCCGTACTCGCACAGTGCCAATTTGAATAGTTTTTGACCATCTTTCTTGAGCGACTCGTTACGTGCCGTTGTGACTAGAAATAGGGTAAGGAGATCACAGTTACGTTTACCTTTTCTCCTTTTGATGTTATTATTATTATTTGTTAATTCTCATTCATTAGCACCTCTGTACAGAAGTAATCACTCGATAATTCCCAAAGACCTATTACATACAGTCCACTAAATTACTCAATATTCAACAATATTGATGATGAGCCAAAGTTACGAAACACTTGTCTATGGTTTATCAAGTTATAACAAATAACGAACAGTATTGAAAGTTCCTGCGTCTTTTTTATATCATTCAAAATGGAGTCAAAAAACGAAATTCGACAATTCCAGTTTTTGACGACTATTTGGAAAACAACCACTGATATTCCCGATCTGAAAAGAGATTATTCTAGTTCTCCAAAATAGGAAACTTTTGTTCAATTCAACCGACCACTAAGGTCTTACCGTTTCCGAGTAATGGTAGGATCAGCTGAGAAAATGGCATGTATGTGAAAAAATTGTAGTTCAAACCATTTCCTCAGAAAGTTATTCAATAATAATATTGTTATTGTTGTAAATATCCTCAGAAAAAATAATTCCGACCGACGCTGGTCTTCTTCGATCGACTGTGACTGCTCAAGGTCACGCTCAGCTCACTCAAGCATACTGTCTGGAATGCCTCGTTGCTTTGAGAATCGTTCCACCAGCTTCCAGAAAGTTCTATCGAGACGTAGGGGATTCTAGTTTAGTTCGGAAAGTGCAGTGTGAAATAAACTAATACGGTGATAGACATTTGAGTAATACTCTGAAGTGCTGTATTGACAGTGCAGTAGTGGAAGTAGTGAATTAAAGTTGAGTTCAAGTGTATAGTGTGGTCAATTATTTTTGAACCCACAGGAAAAACGTAACATTTGGTGTCGGAAGTGAAATGTTTGACTGAAAATTTCCTGTTTTATGGTGAAAACAAGGAATGTCTATTACGACGAGATGAAAATGTTGGAGGATTTGCAAGTGGGCCTGGGAGAGAAAGAAAAAGGCAGAAGGAAGATTGGCTGAAATGAATATCGTTAATTGCTACTAAATACTCAGGAAAAACAGGAAAAAAAGAGACTTGCTGTTGAATATTCAGGAGAAACAAAAAAGAAACAGAGAAGAAAAATGAAAATGAATTGCCTAGGGAAAAGTTAGAAACAGACAGGCCAATGTACCTTCATTTGTTTTAAGTTTGTTTTGAGTTCGTCATAAAAATTTGACCCTCCCCCCCGACATAGCCATCAGTTTTCATCTTTCTAGTTTGAAAAGAAGTTTCCCTTGAAACGAAGTAGGTACTTTAGATTGGCCAGGCTAATTCAGTGGAAATTGGAGTGTTCTTTGGACTGACTTACCAGTTTCAGATTAAGTTATCTGTCAGGCAAGATGCCAGAATTTTTTGTTTATAGAAAAGGATAGAAATTTGAACTTCCACGGTAAGTTGATACACCCCGGGCGATGAATAACCTTAAAATATATATTATAGGAAAAAATAATCAGTTAAATCTTGAACGATTACCAAAATAAATTCAGATATCATCAGAATTCAGATACGATCAGCTATTTTTAGAACTTTTGTTACAAAATCAGCGATCAAAAATCAAAATCAATCTTGCTACCATGACCGATCGACAAGAGAGAGAGTCACCCTTCTATTTGAGAAAAATCGAATTCGATCAAGCGTGATTTATTCATGCCAAATGGCCCAAAGTTAACATTACGTTCTATAAAATTCTATGAGTATGATAGTTCGGCTATCCTCCGCAAGATGCTCTCATATGTATGAATCAATTGTTATTGATTCATAGAACGAATTCAAATATTAAATTCTCCCTCTAGATCACTAGATAGTGGGCTTGTATGAATTATAGATTTAATTATAAATGATGTAACAAATTTCATCTCATCGTGGAAAGTTTTGAGGAAATTCAAGAATTGATTTATCTGTCCAAATAGTAATACAAATTTCATCTCATCGTGGAAAGTTTTGAGGAAATTCAAGAATTGATTTATCTGTCCAAATAGTAATATCTATCTGATATAGTAACAAATTTAAAATGAGTAGGTTAACACGGATTCACCAACTGAGGAATATGTGAGGATCCAGTTACTATACTGTATTTTTCCTACATCCCTCGTGCTTCAAATTTGGCTCATGAATATACAAAGCAGACCCGAACCAGTCCGGGCAAAAAACGTGGATTTTCTTCACAACCGACAGAACACGCATCCACCAAATAATCAACAATTCGATGAAATTGAATATTTGGACACACGAATATAATCTCGACCGCAGAATTTGAAATTCAAATTGAATAATTCCAAAGCCGCAACAAAATAGGTAATGAAGTTTCCTTCGTTTTCCTGACCCTGCAGTTAGTAAAATCCAACTAATTCGACTCCATTCAACTCGGTCGGGTCTTACAAGCCGAAGAGATTTAATCACGGAGCCTTTGTAGTGCCTAATTAGATATTTCAGCGGTGAAGAATAATTATTGCGAGATGAATTTGGGAGAGCGGCTAAAGTGCAGATATTGAAAATTGCGTTTTGTATCGCCTAATGAAAGGTGTCTCAGAAGTTTGGAGAGGAATTTAGGAAACGAAAATTTAATGAAATATTTGACAATCATTTATATTATGCTGATTAAAATACAAGTAGGTACATCTCACGAAGGAATGTAAGAATTGATCACTCTAAAGGAAAAAATGGAAAAGGGAAAACGCTCACTGTACAATAGCTTCCTATGGCTGTATGAATACGCCTGAGAGAGCTTTTGTATAGTGAAAGACGTTGTTCATACTGTACGAACTCACCTGAGGAAGCTATTGTGTAGTGAAAAACGCTGTCTATACTATATGAACACGCCTGAGGAAGCTATGGTTGAGTGAAATATGCTGTTCATACTGTATTTATTCCCCTGAGGGAGCTAAAGTATAGTGACACACGGTGTTCATACTGTATGAATTCGCCTGAGGAAGCTATTTTGTAGTGAAATACGTTCATCGTACTGTATGAACACGCCTGAAGAAGCTATCGTATGTATGAATATGCCTAAGGAAGCTTTTGTATAGTGAAACACACTATCCATACTTCATACACACGCCTGAGGTGCCATTATTACTGCATGAACACGCCTGAGGAAGCTATTGCATAGTGAAAATACGCTGTTCATACTGTATGAATGCGCCTGAGGAAGTTATTGTGTAGTGGAATACGTTGTTCATACTGTACGAATTTGCCTGAGGAAGCTATTGTGTAGTTGAAAACGCTGTTCATATTATATGAACACGCCTGAGGAGCTATGATATAGTGAAATATGCTGTTCATACTGTATGAACTCGCCTGAAGAAGCTAGCGTATAGTGACGCATGCTGTTCATACTGTATGAATTCGCCTGAGGAAGCTACCGTGTAATTAAAAACGTTAATCATTCTGTATGAACACGCCTGAGGAAGCTATTGTATAGTGAAACACGCTGTTCATACTGCATGAACACGCCTGAGGAAGCTGTTGTATAGTGGAACACGTCGTTCATAATGTATAAACACGCCTGAGAAAGCTTTAGTAGAATGGAACACGCTTTGCATACTGCATGAACACGCCTGAGGAAGGTATTGTATAGTGGAATACGTTGTTCATACTGTATGAACCCACCTGGGAGAGCTATTGTAAAGTGGAAGACGTCGTTTATACTCTATGAACTCGCCTAAGGAAGCTATTGTATAGTGAAACACGTTTTTTACGCCTGATGAAGCTATCATTAGGTAGAATACGTTGTTCCACGCCCGAGAAAGCTATTTAAAACACGTTTATACTGTATGAACTCGCCTGAGAAAGCTATTGTACAGTGTAATAAGTTGTTAATACTGTATGAACACGTCTGAGGAAGCTTTTGAATAGTGAAACACACTGTTCATACTTCATACACACGCCTGAGGAAGCTATTGCATAGTGAAATACGCTTTTCATACTGTATGAATAAGCCTGAGGAAGTTATTGTATAGTAAAACACGTTGTTAATACTGTACGAACTTGTCTGAGAAAGCTATTGTATAGTGGAAAACGCTGTTGATACTATATAAACATGCCTGAGGAATCTATGATATAGTGAAATATGCTGTTCATACTGTATAAACTTGCCTGAGAAAGCTAACGTATAATGACGCACGCTGTTCATACTGTATGAATTCGCCTGAGGAAGCTATCGTGTAGTGAATAACGTTAATCGTTCTGTATGAACATGCCTGAGGAAATTATCACGCTGTTCATACCGCATGAACACGCCTGAGGAAGCTATTGTATAGTGGAACACGTCGTTCATACTGTATAAATACGCCCGAGAAAGCTTTAGTAGAATGAAACACGCTTCGCATACCGTATGAACATGCCTTAGAAAACTATCGTATAGTAAAACACGCTTTTCATACGGTATGAACTCGCCTGAGGAAGCTGATGTATAGGGAAACACGCTATTTATACTATATGCACTCGCCTAAGGAAACACTCTGTTTTACACCCGATGAAGCTATCATTAGGTAAAACACGTTGTTCCACGCCCGAGGAATCTATTGTGAAGACGTTTATAATGTATGAACTCGCCTGAGGAAGCTATTGTATAGTGAAACACGTTGTTCATATTTTATGAACACGCCTGAGGAAGCTTCTGTATAGTGGAACATACTGTTCATATTTCATACACACGCCTGAGGAAGCTATCATATAGTAGAATACGCTGTTTTTACTGCATGAACACGCCTGAGGAAGCTATTGCATAGTGAAACACGCTGTTCATACTGTATGAATACGCATGAGGTAGCTATTGTATAGTGAAACACGTTGTTCATACTGTATGAACACGCCTGAGGTAGCTATTGTCTAGTGAAAAATGCTGTCCATACTGTATGAACACGCCCGAGAAAGCTATTGTATTGTGAAACACGTTGTTTCTTGCCTGGGAAAGCTTTTGTATAGTGGAATACATGTTCTGGTGAAAATCTCTCAATGAGATATTACTTGAATATTTGAAAAAGGTGGGGGTTCAGCTGAAGATAATACATCGAGATGAAAGTGAGTTTTTTCTTTGCTACTTTGTGGTCGATTCACTTTCTCATTTCTTCCTAGTCTCCGACATTCCATACATTTTTATGACATGGTATTAGTGAAGACTTTTGATAAATCATTCATAACAGTGTATTTGGATCTGCACTAATTTTCAGCTTAAGTGGTTTGTTAGAAATTGAAATGTCTATTTTGACTGGATTATAGAGTTTTGGAGCTCCGGCTCAATCCAGCACCTGACCTAAAAGTCACCCCGTACATACTAGCAGAAAAGAGGATCATGTCGGACGAGGCTTTGGAGTGGTGTATTGCATAGAAACCCCTGTACAATACCCTATAATGTAGAAGAATACCAGAATTCGGGGTGACATAAGAACATGAAATATGAATTTCATGATAAAGGATAACGGTGATCACACGATCAAGCTCGTTCATTTCATTACAATAATTACATAGGCCTTTATGCTTTTTGGATTGTATTGTTTGGAAATTTATGGCTCGGGTTTCCGTAATACCCTTTTCGTGCTTGAAATATTTAATAGAAATATATGCGAGCTACTTTTTGCTACCATTTAAGGAACCGAATGAAATATTCAATGTTGTAGGTGATGGCCCAGTGGTTATATCAGATAATGAAAGTTGTGCAACTATGATAATATTGTGCAAACGTAAGTAGCACCTCCCTTCTGAACTTTTGAACGGAGTAAGATATCAAGGTCGATAACATTTGTGTTCAGTACTTGTTACAAGAAAATAAATATTTCGAAATGAAATATTTATTTTCTTCCTTTCTTCCGTCTTACCTTTTGTCTCTTCAGCACCAAATCTGGATAACATAAGATAAATCACTCAATTTATTTATAAAGTTACGGACTTAGGTCACAGAATGAGTTTGATCCACTCATGTCATCGATGACATCGTAATGACATTCATTCGCTTATTTGATTGAATCCCAGCCAAAGGAATCTTGTTCAAATTGAAAGTATTTTTTATGAGTTACTCCGATATTGGTAAATGGTGTTTCGCCTTCATATGCTAATCAGTTCAGAACCTCCAAGAATTAAATCTTCATTCTGAATCTTTTCATAACAGAATGTACTCCTTTTATTGAAAATCGTCGGGACTCCATGAACTTTCGTAGATGGAGTTCCCAGTATTGGCTGTTTTTCATTTGACTGAAAAAAAAACTTGTTGATTTTTTAGACAAGAATTGTGAGACTGATTGTTTTGAGATTTTTTGCATTCCCAAAAAGTTATTGGAGTCTTTATAAACAGTCTTATTCCATTTTTATCGTTTTTGATGTGTATTCACACCAGGAAGGCAGTGTTTCCCGAATTTCATAATACTTTTCTTCAAACTGGGTAAGGACATGAACTAAAAAACTGTATTTCTTCAACAATTTCAGAATATAATTTGATTATATGATATGTTTCAATGTACAAAATTTCCTACTTATTAAATATATGATACAGTTTTCAAGAAACAGTAGATATACTGAATTCAAATTCGTCTAATGTAAAATGTACATATTTTATTTATGGGTAATCTACAAGTTCTTTGGAAGAAAACCGTAAAATAATGAGTTTTTTCATTAGTAATATTATTATTCAATAGAAAAATTATAATTATTTCAAATTGAGTGAAATATTCATCTCTTGAGAAAATTCTGCTGATATTTAACAAAAATCAGTTTCTTCTTTTTCCTTTACCAAGACGAACATTCAATACAGGGTGTTTCAAATTCGATCCTGATCTTTGGGGTCTCGAAAACTATGAGAGATACGAAGATGGTTAAATTAGACGACAACAACATCGAAATATCAAGTTATTGGATTAAAATCTCACCGAGTTTGATTCTGTCGTGAAACAAAAGAAAAACTGTTTGTTTTTGCTTCCCGAGTCTCAGTACAAGCCAGAACCAAGGAAAAAGAGTAGTAGCATGAGAGGTCAGTAGTGGACCGGTTGAATTTTTTGCAGGAGGTATTTCAAGACATGGTTTCGCGAGGTGATTCGAGTGAGATGAATAATCGCGTTTTATTTGGCTAGCTGACTTGAAGCGGAAAGTCAGGAGCGTGCGAACTCAGAAATAGGTTGGTTAGACTTCCTATGGAGTTCTGGTGAATTATTAGAGAATTCGCGAGGGGATTTTGGTAATGGTGTTGTTTTTCACGGTTTATCGCGGTATATTTGAGTGAGAGGACATTTTCGATTTCCTAGTAAGAGTTTGGGACAGTTTTGGGAAAAAGTGGTTTTGTTGGTGGGGGTATCTTGAAAATTCTTATCTATATTGTATATATTTTTTGCATGTTATGTGGTTTTACTTTTTATCGAATTGGCACCTAGGGTGTTGCTGAAAATTTTCGTGTCTGCGTAGTGGATCTTTCCAGGGAATAATCCTGACAATTCGAGTGATTAGAACGGATTTCAAACTTTTCTGATCTGGTGGCAGCAAATTTCGCGCTACCAAATTTAAATATAAAAATAAATCCCTTCGGCTGAACGATCCCACATACAGAGCTGTGCGGAAATAATTAATCAATCAAGATGAATAATTATAAGTCAATAAAAGTTTTTCAGAAGGGATCATTTCAGACCCGACGGTCTTTCATTACACCAGCTTTCACGTTGTACCCCTACTTGTCTGGGGTGGTTGGGTGAGAAAATGATTCATCCGTTAATAGAGGATATGAGGGCCTCATTCAATGTCAAAACTTTGCTTGCCTATATACTATTATGAATAACAACTGTAGAATCAAGATATACTTTATTATCATCTGAAACTGTATTACGTACCCTGGCGTCATTTATCCCAGTCAATTTGGTTTTTGGCCTCTCCAATACAAGAAAAGCAGCCAGGTTGGCGGTATATGAAGCAACAATTATCATTGCAAATCCAGCCCAAACCATTCCCAGGACTCTAGCCGAAAAACTTCTAGGAGTGCCTGTCGAAAATTCACATGATTTTGTATGTTACTATTTATTACGAGAGCAGAAAGCCAAAAAATTGGAATTCTGACTGTCTCGAAATTTGTATTTCACAATGTTGTTACATTTGAGTTTTCGGTTCAAGAAACAATTCATTCATTGTTTCTTGAGATGGTAAAGGTAATTAAAATTTAAGCCACATCTTGTAGCTTAATAGACTTCATAGTTTTGAAGTCGTAATTCCAACATGGATGTTAGTATTTTGTCACAGTCAAATTGGTAACATTATAATTGAAATTAACTTTAAACTATTTTGTACTCAAAAACAGGGAGTCTAAATGTAATGAAATTTTACCTCAAAGTGAGATATTATTTTAGACACCACATAAAAGATATTATGCCTACGCTGAGTTGACATTATAGTATCAATCTTTGTGAATTCAAACCAGATTATCACGAAAGCTCTCAGCAATAAATGTGGAGTGGATGTCTCACCAATCAGACAGGTAAAATAATTAATTTCAATCCACAAATGTAAATGAACCATTCCATAAAAATAAAGATAAAATTAAATCCATATCAACTTATTATCTTAGTCCTTCTCAGCAATGACAGTGAGGTGTCTATCAATCTCCTGCTCAGTCAGTTTTCTGAACTTGGGCTCATCTTTGGACACAACCCCCACTTCTAGCTCAGTTGGTTTGAAATCAACAGACAAAACGCTCGACAGACAACTGATAGCTAGTTGGATGACATCATCATACTGCAGATCCTGCTTCTTTTTCAGTTTTTTTTCCAGGTAACTGTTTGCTTCTGTCTGCTTAGAGCCTACACTAACGGCCCTGTAACCACAGTAGTACCCAGCAGGATCGGTCTTGTAGACACAAGGTCCCATTTCAGCATCATATCCTATGAGTACCATGGAACAACCTAGAATTTGGAAAGGTGAAATCAAATAAATTATTAATAGATATCATGTCAATGTAAATGATACTAATACTGAAGTCCATCTTCTACAATAAAAACTTCAAATACTATGTATTTCCTGACAATTTTCTTTTATTTGGTAGATTTCATTGGCAGATTTGGTCAATACAAAAATAAAATTAGATATATCATATTCCTTTTTAATAATACCACGACCCTCTTGCCATTTCAGGTTCCAAAATATAAAACTACAAACACAATGAAATGTACAAATTATGCAAATGTATTCCACTAACAATAAATAATGTTAAATATTATTTATTTTGAGTGAAGTTACTCTTTGTTCATGTCTGTGTTTGTAATTTGATAATTTAGAACCTGAGGATGGAAAGGAGCCAAAAAGTATGCTGTTGTATCTCAAATTAAAACTCCATAGTTATTCTCTGTATAATAAAGAATGATGGAAAAGGTATCAACTATTATAAATCTTTTCAAACACTTAATGGGAGTACTGTATAAGGTTCTTGACACAATATTCTGAACAAATGTATAGGACAGGATTCAAAATGTATACATCTAAAGATTTTTTTCTCATCCTCTACAATTGTGCAAAGAGGTGTTTGCCATTTACTTCACTTTAGTATTAATTCCCAAAAACGAGGATTTATTGCAGGAAACATTATTTATTTATTCATTGCACGATTAGGGATACAAACAGAATATATCCAAAAACTATCCTCATTTAACATATGAAATATAGTGAGCAAACAATATATGAACGGTAAGTAAATTACACTACATGATACACACAATGATAAATTATAAATGTGAAAAAGGGGTGGTATCAAGTTACCTTTTTTTATAAATAGCCCAGGTATACCTTCCAGACCAGGGCACTTCTGTATGTTTACTTGCTTCTGAAATTTGTTGTTCAGAAATGATTATAGCGCAATCAAGATTTTCGTTGAGCATTGGAGGATTATTTGCATTTCATAGAATATTTCATCTCTTTAAAGTGGTCATGAATTTCCACAAAATAAACAATTCATAGTACCACAAATATTTCATCTACTGTATCCAAGTTTTTCTTCTTGAAACAATTGACCCAATTTATTTGCCCAAGTTCCAAGGTTATTTTATCATAAGGAGTTTTGTTGGAGTTCAATTGATGCTTGATTTTTTAACAAATATTTGAGCTTATGAAATTAAGAATCAATATTTATAATATATTGGGCTGTAAAATAAAGAAAACTCACTTCATTTGAATTGAAATGAAAAATGTGATTAATGAGGTGGTGCAATCTTAGGATAATAAATATTTTCTTGAGATTACCTTTAAATGTGTTTAATTCCATTAAATATTTGAGATACTTAAGTTGATTATTTTGTGAACATAAACCCATTGATGAGATTTCAGTCAGTTTTAACGTTTTCTTTCATTTCGTCTACACCATCTTTCAGAATGAATAATTGTAGTGTTGACTAAAAATGAAAATGCTTATCATTTCGAATTTCCAACTTTGATAGAATTCATGAAAATGATGAATAGAATTAGTCCTAATATTGATCCTTTTAGTACCCCACATGAAACAGAATTAACCTGGCTCATTTCTTCCCCCATACTTATATAATATTTTCTTTGACTCATTTACCTATTAACAATGTGTCCACAATATCATATATAACATAAAATTTCTAGAAGTATTGAACAGTACCAAATGCCTTCTTCGAGTCAAGAGTCCACAAAGACATCCTTAGCAAAAGAGGTCTGGTGTAAAAATTTTTACAGGCCTTTTTGAAAGTAACCGACATCCACAAGCTATCATCCCTCCTACCTGCACAAATGTTACTACAAAACAGCTGAAACTGTGAAGCGGTTTACTTTGTCTCAGCAGTAACTATATGAAAAAAATTGTTGATATCTCTATGATCTTCATTACAGATACTAATTATGTTGATTATGTTCTTACCCAGGGTAAGAACAGTAAGAACCATTAATTTATGGCATGGCCACAATTGCAGAACTCAAAAATATTTCTGCAGTCAGAATGTCCATCCCAATAACTCAAAACATATTAATCCAAAATCTCAATATAAACTTATTATAGTGCAGGTAATGAACCGCAGCAGAGCCTTGAGCAGACGCTACACCCTGAGTATGGCCCTGAGTTTACATATTTCAGTTCCATTTGAAAATTGGTTACCTCATTTAAAACTACAGCCTTTGTCATTTGACTTGACTGTCATATTGATGACTGTAAGGTTGTAAATTAATTATAGGTTATAATCTAAATTCTTCATGAATCATTCTTCATGAGCAAATATCGCCTATTGAGAATTTTGGTACCACAAGTCCAAGAGTAACTATCTGTATTTCTGCACTAGTGTACAATAAGACAATTGCCAATCTTATTTTAGTATTTTATGACCTCAACTCAAAAATTAAAACACTGATTTTGGTTAGCATGATTCTCAATATGCGATACATTAACACTGAAATACTGATATTTTTCCCAGGCTTTACATGTTTTACTCCTTCTTAATGCAAAGAAAACCAGCAGCGATAACAATTCTTACCTAGTGGTCTCATCTCAGCATTCTGAGTATACACTTGAGATATATCAGCTACTCTCCTACATAAAGCATCAATAGGCATTTCATATCCAAACTTGTACTTGAACTGGGCTGCTTCATACCTAGCTCGCTGCACTTGCGACTTGCTGTCTGCGATCATGCCAGTCATGACACATCCTGAATGTTCCGTCAAGTTAAACAA
>WOGR01002193.1:0-17992 GCA_015342045.1 Leptinotarsa lineolata | reverse complement strand
CTGGTTGAATGGTAAACGCTCTTCTATGCCTTTTGCAGTTCCAATGATTTGGCAAGAAACAACAAATCATTACAACGACTGTTACCTGGATATTCCTTCTGCAATAAGGCCGGTTCTTCATGAAGAAGGTTTACCAGTTCCAACACCCCCGGCAAATTAGGAGGAAGATTTGGAAATATATGATGACCAGGCAGGTTCCGATGATGTGCCAGAAAAAGACGGTCCTTATTTTCTCGAGAATGAAGGAAGAACACCCCATTTGATCGAACAACCACTTATCCAAAGAGAATGCTGAATTATTGGAGTCTAGATTACAACAATGGAATTTACTAGCCCCTAAAACTAAAGTTACAATATTTAGGAACCGTAACCATGAGCTATCCTCGATTTTCACATAGGCAGGATAAAATGTGTGTGATAAATGCAAATGGTGTGATGGAAAAATTAGGATTTGCACGTAACCCGGACGAATGGCGTTTATTTATAGATTCGTCTAAAACAAGTTTAAAAGCCGTTCTTCTCCATAATAGTAACAAAAGACTCTCTATTCCTTTTGTACATGCAGTTAAAATGAAGGAAACACACGAAAGTATGTCACTTATTCTAGATGGAATAAGTTATAATACGTATAAGTGGCAAATAAGTGGTGACCTAAAAGTCACAGGATTATTACTAGGTCTTCAGGTCGGATTTACGAAGGTTTGCTGTTTTCTTTGCATTTGGAACAGTAGGGCAACACAGAGCCATTATCAAGTAAAAGGGTGGCCTCCGAGAGATAAATATATTCCAGGTCAAGCTAACGTGAAGAATATACCTCTTGTTAATCCCAAAAACGTTTTGATACCTCCACACTAAAACTGGGGTTGATGAAAAATTTTGTGAAAGCATTAGACACAGAAGGTGATGCGTTTAAATATCTTAAACACGTTTTTCCAAAATTAAGTGATGTAAAGCTCCAGAAAAATATATTTGTTGGATCACAAATCAAAAAAATACTAAGTGATCAACAGTTTGATGAAAAATCATGTAATGTTGAATTAGCTGCGTGTAGTTCTTTCAAAAGAATTGTTTCGAAGTTTTTAGGGAACAAGAAAGTAGAAAATTACGAAACATTTGAATTTTTTCTCAGAAAATTTTGGTGCTGTTAGTGACGAACAAGGGGAAATCTTCCACCAAGACATACAAGACAATGAAGCAACGTTACCAAAGCAGATGGGATACAGCAATGATGGGGGATTATTTTTGGTTCCTTATGAAGAAAAACGATGAAACATAAACGAAAGTCAACATTTGCAAAAAAGTTATGCACGAATGTTTTTTCATGTGTATTGTAAATAAAGTCCGATATCCTCAAAATATGTCGTTTTTTTCTTGTTTTGATGTTATATTTCGCTATAATAAGTGAAAATTTTTGTACGTAATGAAAATAACTATGACTCAAAATATATACGTGATGGAAAAATTTTGATGTTGAATTCGCAGTCTGGATGCTTTAAAGTCTCATTATAATATTAGTCGCAATTTTTTTCTCATTTTTTGGCTAGTGATTATTTTTAATAATCCCGTAGCAATATCAGAATTAAAATATGTTGTGGAGATGAATAAGGTCGTTCACTAAAATGTAACTTTCTCATTTTTTCCTCTGTTTTGATTGTGTTTGTCATTCAAAGTATACCATGGCAAATTTTTTGAGTTTGAATGATTTGTTCAGTTCAGGAAAGTTTTATTGAGGCAGACACAAGCAATTTATCATAAGTGGACTTACTCATAGTTATGGAATATTTCAATAAGAATAAGAACTGAATATAATGATTCAAAGTATTTTGAAATCCAATTATTCAAATTTAATTTTTCTGCAGAAAGTGTAGCAATATACCTATTTGAGTGTATCATTGTTCATTGTATTCATTAACAAGTATAAATGCATTTATTTCATTATTCAGAAGTAAATGTGATGTATATTCATCAAAATAATCCTCGCAACAAAAACAAGTTCATATAACAAACTCTTATTTTTGCATGAATAGGCAAGGCTTCGTTACCTTTTTTATTTTTGATAGTGCATTTCGGGTGAATAAGTACAACCAAGTACTAAATACTAAACAATACGTTTTTGGGACTTACTTGTTCTCCATACTTTCACACCATAGGCAGATGAATATAAACAACCAAAGAATAATTGAACGTTCACAACGTTTACGCGGCAAGGTCTGAAACATGGCGATTCTTACCCAGCTCCGTATTTCGTATATCTGGTGACGTCACGCCTCTATCGCTGAACCGCTTCTTTCAGGGTACTTACTACTTGAGAAATCAAAATAATTTATTGTAAGTATGTGGATGAAGCATATTTCGAAAAAAAACAATGAAGAAAATTTCATTTCTGATACGGTGGTGGTCGGATGTGCCGATAACGACTGTCCACAAATAAGGTACGCGCACGCCATTGTTGGAGATGAAACTCAGTTTGTGTTGTGCCTATCCGCCGTCATAGAACGTGCCCCCATTATAATAAATATTTTGTGAAAAGTATTATGAGTGTTTAAAGAGAAATAGCATTCTCATTCACGCTGATTGGAAGACGGGGTGAACCGAATGTCCACGTGGGAATAGGATTGCATCAACTATACGAAATATATGTGGAAAAAATCAAAACGTCTTCCGAGCAGGGGGCGACTTGATGAAAAATTTAAATTTTTTTAATAATAAAAAAGTTCGACAAAAGAAGGGGTGGCAGCATTGCTTCGAGTAAGACCGCTGCGCCCCCCGATGAAGCTCCTTTAAAATTTGATAGGAGGAAGATAGACAAATGCGTCCGTGTAGAAAGCAACGTCCAATAAACCTAGAGAGAGAGAGAGAGAGAGAAATAATAAAATCGCTTGGTCTTGAACTACCGTGAGAGTTTCAGCCTCTCTCAGTTAGTATCCTGCCATTGCTGAATATTTGAAATGAAATTTTCAAATTTACGATTGGGAACTATTTCATCATTTTCATAATGCTTGGTTCCACATCTTACAATATTTCCAGCGTCAAAATATTTGAGAAGACTCGTTAACAGGCTCCAACAGTTACATCTTCACCAACTCAGGCTGCTTGTTAAGAACCAGTTTCAAGCGTTTTTGGGCTGCACGTCCCCAGAATCTATTTTTACATATTCCAAGCATATTCCAACAGAATTCCAAGCATTTCGACAACTGTTGGTTTTTTCTTCTACCTTTTCTGTTGGGTCTTTTTCATCTGCTCTCCGTACTGAACTCTCATTTTCATGCAACTCATCATCTCTTTGGCATAGCCCACAATGAAATTATGAGTTTTTTGACATTTGAAATTCTTCGTTTAATTGTTCTCGAGAAGGAGGGGGTTAGCGAATTGACCGGTACTAACAATAACGCCGAATCATTACCCGGTGCCTTGATTTTCTTCGACTTCTTCGTCAAGTAATCTACAATAATAATAATACTTTGAGAACAAATTTACATATGTGTTAAAATTTTTTCAAACGTTATATTTCTTCTGTGAAATATTCGAACGAAACCCACATCATTACTATATAGTATTTAACAAAATAACTCATCTGTGAAACTAAATGAAAGAAACCTTTATTTAGAATAGTGAAATAATCCCACTGTCCTGAATATCAGTTCACGTCCTTAATTTGAGTCCAGAAACGCATTCACGGTTCAGCCTATTGCGAGTTAAAGTAGAACTGTCTGGTCAGACAAATATAGAAAATAGCTTCAACACATAACATCTCAGTCAATTCAGTGAACCCATATGACAAACGCAGTCGATCGTTTTGGAAATATCAAGCACATCATCCTGAGACTCTCTGCGTTTTCAGACTTCATTGCTCTTATGGTAGATATATATTTTTTTGTGAAAACTATATCGATAATCACTTATGCTTCAACATCATTCCAAATATTTATTTCAATATAAATGAATTTTTATTTTGGTCGGAAACAAAAATAAGGCTCTTCTCTGTAACATCGTATATTACATAACAGTTTCAGTAACAGTTAGGAAAGTGATTATAAGGTTACAATAAAAACATATTTTATTGAGTTATAACAGTAACAGTGCTGAAATGATAATGAATATTTTCAGTAAGTTCCTTATATCTCACGGATGAGAAATAACAATTCAAATATAATAAATATCAGGTATCCAAGAATAATAATTCATGTTACTATATTTGGTTAAAATGTTGAAATGTATACAGAATATTGTATTTTACAACCTAATTCCAGCCACTTTTCTGTCAAGCAGCGAGATCGAAATTGTTTTAAGTATTTTCATAACCACTATTATAAAAAGGTTATAACATTCGGATTTCATCCTGTATTCATATTCTTCATTTCTAAACCAGATATTGGAAGTACCTACAAGGGAATGTGACTTTTATTTTGTAGTCTGTCTTTTAGAATAATAATTTTCAATAGGTGAGTTATTAGTTTCGTCAACCTTTAATAATAAATAATATAGACTACAATATTTATTGCATTATAAACATTTCTATATAATGAAACAAATTACTTTACTCTCAAAACAGCAGTAAATTTTACATAATAGGGAATAAAAATAAATAAACTGTTGTCTAAAATATCATTAAAATATATTTCTTTATCAAATTTTATACTTATGAGATTATAATTTAGATATAATTATATTTATTATATTTTGAGGAATAAATACAATTTACCGGTATTAAAAATGAAATAACAAGTCTCATTTCTTTTTACTTTGTACAATTTCAGCTATAAATTGATAAACTTCATCAACAGCATTTTCTAAATCACTATAAAACTTACTCATTATGAAGCACCGAAATAATAATTAAAGGAGTCCAAATTCTTAGTATTCACAAGAGTTTTAATGGAATTTCCAGCAAGAATACAAACACATATTCTCATCCAGATCCCCAGATGAATGTAACAAGATGTTACATATCACTGCTATTGAAGGAAACAATCGATATAAAGAAAATAAATAGTTGTAAGAGTTTTCATGTAATGGAAGTCTGATTTTCAATACCAAAATATTAAAGAGAACAGATATGTATGACCTAATAATTTATATTTACAGTAAAAGAATATAACGGATGATTCCTAAATTAGACATTTACAAGAAAATAAAGACATATCTTACGAGAGGTTAAAATATTCCTCAAAAATCTTCCTACAACTAGGGGGAACTAACACTGAAATTTTGGAAATTACCACTCACTTTTGTCATTAGACATTGATTGATGTGATTGATAATAAAAATCAACAAAATGATATATTCTCAGTCAGTGCAGTCAAATATTTTTCAATTGATTTTCATGTTTAATGACTGCAAACAATATTAGTAAAATGTTATACCAACAGATTCAGAATATCACATAGGTTTCTCCTATCAATATAAACTTATTTGGGCAACTATATTTGACGGAAGAACATAAAAAAGGAAAATGTAACATTTATAAAAAGAGAGTATGTATATCATATACGAGTATAATAGGGGGTTACAAATTGATTCAATTCAAAAGATAAGATTGGTAATTCTTCTGTTTCATATTAGCATGCAAATAAATAAAAAACTTTTTAAATTCCAGAAATTTAGAACAAAAACTGTCGACAATTTTTCAACCAAATTATGATATAAAGTTAGTCACAGTTCGATACGCGAAGGCAACTCGAATACTAAACTACATGGTGGTGTAGCGCTAGCATTAGCAGGCAGAGCAACCGTTACATCAAGAAAAATGAGATTTATCAAGCTTTCAGGTTTTCCAGGAGGAATATCGTACTACTGATTGTTCTGTTAAAATATATTAAATATATTTTCCATTAGCCAACTGTTGCCTCAGACGAACGACAACCCTCGGAAGTCGAAACAAGTGCGATTAAAACTTAACGGGGTCTCCTCTTTTAACGTGCGATTCTTAGTTCACATTAAAACTAATTGTGTCACAAATCCTACCAATTTTGGGAGGAGCAAAGCACTTCACTGTTGATGAAGAACTTTAACAGCAAGGTTTCATGTAGAAGCGATTGTAAAACTGGAAAGGTCTTAGTAAGTGCTTGAATAAACTTTATTGAAGAGTAGAGAACAGCTGTAACGTTTAGTGAAATGAATAGAACATTTTTAGAATCTATGCTAACCTCTTATTTACAGCAAAACTGTGGTCAGTTTCCTAATCATCCTCCTATTTTATTGTCACGCAGTAAACAGAGGACAAAAAGATTTGAACAGAGTTTTTTTAATTAAGTTTCATGAATATATCAAATATATATTTAGTTTTCAGAATTCAAAATTATTGCTTTGCAAGTTCCAAAAAGGATCCACCTGCCCCTACTTAGCTAAGATGAAACTAAATCGTTGACGAAATTTTACAATGAGAATCTGAGATTGATTTTTGAAGACGTATACACATTTATTATATTACATTATATTACATACTGCAAAGTATTGAGAAATATTATTTGTCTACCCTGTAATATTAGGGGGTTTTACCAAAAGCTATCAAGTTTCAATTTGAATGGAATTTTTTAGAAATAAGTATGCAGATCTTCAACTTATCAGTTTCTGAAAAAAGTTTTCAAATATTTATTCTATTGTTTCAAGCAGTGCCAATATTAAAGTTATATTAACTTTGGTCAAAATCTCAAGGTCCCCAAACGAATATCAGAAATAGTAATGAAATAGAACCTATTTAATAATAAGGGCAATAACCAGTATGATTAAATATGATTTTCAAGGCTAATCAAAAATAAATTTCAGATTGTTAATCTAGGTTTTTTGTTTTGCTTGTTAGTTTTTAACTTCTTATATATTTTCATCAGTATTATTTTACAGTCAGTGACACTTGCCCAAGAACCTCTTTATTCAGATACGACTCTTAATAATTTTGTGAAGTCAAGTGGATGTAGTCTAAATATAATCATGTGAAATTTTTACGTCCTGCATAATAACATTTCAGCATGTTTCATGAAATATTCAATTATCTTTTGAAAGCAGCCCAAAATACAAGTATTCATAAGTTAGTCTATATTTTGAGTATTTTTTGTTGACCGAGTGAGGTTCTTTTTGACAAAATTATTGAGAACTGTCTACATTTTGTTTTTTTTTAAACATGTACTTTAAAGAATATCACCTCAATTTGTGGTTTAGAAAATTCAAATTTCTTGCATTTATTTTATGAAATTTCAAGTTGAAACAGTAAAGTCATTTGACTATTATTCAGTTGCAAGTTATTTCCTGAAGTCTAAAGACGAGATTACTATGATCACAAATAACAATTATCACAGAAAATAATCTTTTGGATAATCTTTACAATTAATAAAATGGTGTATAGGAAATTTTAGATTTGGGAAACTAAGAAACCCAACTTTTCATTGAAATATATACACACACCTTTAAAGACCACTATTTCTTGAAAAATCAACAAGAAACTGAACACTCGTTTTTTTTGAGCAATGTGAATTGCTTCACCAGGTTTAAATTATTTTTAATAAAATCTTGGAATATTTGTCATATTCATTACTGATCATAATAGCGATTGACGACTTGAAAACACTAACCTAATACAGTCTTGATAAAAGCTGCACTAATTAGTTGTAGTGTGCTTCCAGTTTTCTTTAGTTGCAATTCAAATTTTTCATCTGCTTTTTTGTTTTTCTTTTGAAAAATCCACAACACTTTGATTCGTCCACCACTTCTATCTCCCTAGGTTGAGTAATTGGTGCACTACTATGTGCTGCTGTAGAACAATCAGCCACATTATCTCCATTTGCAGAGTTCATTACCATTACTGAGTCGTGACGATCACCAAATGTTAGATCTCCAAAGGTCAGCTCCTTGCCAAGCTCAGGTTTAGGTTTCTCTCGTATTGGTGAAATAGGAAATTCTTGCGTAGCAGTTGGTAGTGACCCTGCTGCAATGTGGGTTGTATTTCCTGACCAGTCAAATACCCCATCATCAACAAATCTTTTTTTAGCAAACAATCCAGTAAACAGGCCTTTCAAATATTCATAGTCTGGGGTCTCGAAGAAATCCAGTTTTCTAGTATAACGCAAATAAGTAGCTAATTCTTCAGGATAGCCTTCGCATAAACTCTCAATTGAAGTATCTCGCTTGGTATCTCCAATTTTTTGATAGCGCTCCTTCAAGGTATCAGCTTTGAGTCCTTGCCATGGCAGAGAGCCCCTCAGAAAATACATGAACATATGTCCCAAGGCTTCCAAGTCATCTCTTCGTGACTGCTCTTTACCGAGGTGTGTATTTATAGACATGTACCTTGCTGTTCCAGTCAGTGACTTATGTTCCCGATAAGGAATATGTTTATGTGTTTCAGGTTCAATATATTCCTTGGCCAAACCAAAATCTATTATATATATAACCTTCTCTTGCCTATTTACACTTCTTCCTATGAGGAAGTTTTCAGGTTTTACGTCTCGGTAAATTAATCGTTTGGAGTGTACATATTGAATACGATTTAATAGTTGCATAGCTATCATCAATACAGTTTTAAGTGTAAATTTACGGTCACAGACATCAAATAAATCTTCGAGGCTGGGCCCAAGCAGCTCGATGACTAAAGCATTGTATTTACTGCAAGATCCAAAATAGTATACATCTGGTATTCCTTCATGACTACCCAGTATATTGTAAAACCTGTACTCTAGGTGCAGTTGGGGTGCTTTTGACTTGAAAGGTTCTAGCTTTATCGCAACATGATCGCCATTATATAGATTTTTGCCCAGACGGATTTCTCCAAAGTTGCCACATCCTATTTTCTTTCCCACCCTGAAGTTAATACCCACTATCAATACGGCAGAGGTAACATTTGAGCTGGTTTCGTTATTAGCTTGAGTTTTGGTGGAAGTTTTAAGTTCTTGGTCCCCTTTATCCATGGTTTTTGCTATCAATGACATTTTGACTAGAATTTGTGATAAATATCACACTTATACTATCACAGATGTGTCAACCTACTGGAAAATGTGAAATAACACGAGGTGAACTCTAAAATGACTAGAGAAATACTGGGGCTTTAGATTCAAAGTTCTTCATCTCAAGGGTTATTATGAAGAAAAATAATCCAATTCCACAATTAGTGGCAAGAGATATAGTTTCATAATATCTAAAATAAGAAAAAATACTGAAAACACAACAAAGATTATTTGTGCGTATTTATACATACCTATTTCTACAAAATAATATTATCTGTACTTATCCATTCCAAGTAACTTCCTATAATTTACAGACCTGAAATGACATATTTAAAAATAGATCTTGTATGAGTACTGAACAAACCTAGGAGAATCTTAATTAAATTATATAGATTAAAAGTCATTCAATGTATTGGTCTAGAACGTTTTCTTTTGCCTTTCACCTTTTGAAATACTTGTGACATATTCGGTAAGAGTATGAAATAAATAAACAGTAACCTAGAAAATTGACAATTATGACGTTGAGAAATTATTAGATTGGTGGTGTATTAATTTCGGCGTTGTCAAACGAAACTCATTGGCAGTTCTAAACAACCTGATGCGACACCTGGTGGGAATTATACAGCTATGGTAAAGAGCTCTGAAAGTGATTCTGAACTCTAAACAAATAATTTTCGAAGGGTCTATCCAGAATAATTCGTTAATGTGCCGTAACTATAGTTTTTGAAACTAGTTTGTCTCTAATAACAACATTCAATTAAAATATTCATCTTGTTTTTTCTAAACGAGAGGTTCTTCTTCAGGAGTCTAAGATCTTTCAAAGTCACTATCTTCGATTTGTGACATGTAATGAAGTTTGAGTATAAAATGAACTAACCAAGTTTTAACTCGAATTGAAGGTTATCAGTTCATTTTATGTTTATGTAGCTCCATAATTTACATTTTTACTCAGCTGAACCTGATGTTAAAGTTTTTGGTAGAATAATTTCTTCACATTGCATTAATCGTATCATCTATCAACAAATAATGATTTCAACATATGGTTTTCTAAGCAAAAATGTATGACTTTTTGTCTGCGCCATAAAATCATAAACTTGTATTTTACGTATAAGTTTACAACTTCTATGCTGCCATCTCACGCGTCGATATTCATCCCTCTAAGGATAAGTGTAGCTTTAATGAAGTCAGAATTGATGTTAAACCCTGGCCTTTGAGAAGCCGATGCGCGTGCGTGAGAATGAACTTCAAGGATAAAAATAACCTTTTCTTCATATTATTTGATTATAAAATTCTAGGAGCATATTTCTCTATAAGATACTCTGAGCATAGTTTTGACAGCTCAGCCAATATGATATATATATTCATGAGGTAGGTCATAGATACCGAAATTTACTGGGAAGTAACTAAGTAACAACCAATCGTTTCATAAAGATACACAGGTATTTTAATGCGCTTGTAAGTAAATGACGATTTGTTTAAAATTCACATAGCTGTGTTGTATTTTTTTAGAAAAATATTCAAGCTTGAAAGATGTTTATTTTCATTTAATCAAAAGTAACGTTCAAAATTTGTCTGTTTTCTTTCATTTGGCAACTAGCAGTGTTACTATAAACTCTAATATTACTTTGCTGACCTGCCTGACTGATAAAATGAATCGACTTATATTTATATTGAAATGTTAACTAACTGATCATCTAGCAAGTGAAAGTGGGTCAGCGCCAACTTTACCAGCTGTTCTTACAGTTGAGGCTTATTAAGTGCTTTTAAAATAAGAACAAAATATAACTCGCATTTGCCACCAGATGAACGACGGATGTAATCGAATAATCGGTTATTATTATAAAGTAGGTAACTATGTAACGTCAATAAACTGATGGATGTAGCCGTTACTACGTGGTAAGAGATAACCATATAAGGACATTTTCAAACTTTTCAAGTTTAATGTATGAGTTTGAAAATGTCCTTATAGAACGAAACTGAAGTAACTTTAGTTACAAATAAAAGTGGTAAAAAACGTAGAAAATTTTCATAACTAACTTCACGTATTACTTTGATTCGCTATTAAAATATCGTTAGTCGTTATATTGTGTAGAGCAGCGTTTCCCAATTTTTTTGTCTGAGGAACCACCTTCATTGTGGATTTTTTTAGGACCCACATATTAAATAATATTAATTATAATCATTATTACTACTGATATTTTTATTATTATTATCATCGTGAAAATTTGCGTTTGAGGAATACACCTCTGAAAAAATGGTAAACAGGATATAATTGAAAACAAAATACAGTACGAAAAAAGACTTTCAATTCAGAATCTTAAAACTAAACAAATACAAAAAATGAGACATGTAGGTAATTAATGTGACGTGTCTGGTGCTTACGATTTACAAGAGATTCTATATCTGTGTTGAAAGTTGAAAGCTTCAAACGCATTTAACTTTCCACACAAAGATTATTTCTATATTTATTTTTTAAATGTACCAAAATGGAGAATGCCCTCTCACACAAATATATGGTTGAAAACCCCATCATCTCTTTTAAGGCTATACTCGAAAGAACTGGATAGTCCCCCCTAGCCTTTATCCAAAATGGGATTGAGCTCAAGTCCTTGAATGTTAAACTTTAGAACAAAATCACAAGAAAGTTTGGTAAGGAATTCTTCTTCAGATGTTGAGAGTTGTATTTTGCTGAGAGAATCATTATTATCAGACGAATTTTTTATCCAAAGCAGCTCATCTTGTATTTTTGAAAAATACCTCCTAAAACAGGAACCATTTTTAAGTAAATAAGTGAAAATATATTGAATTGCAAATTTAATTTCTTCGCTAACCTTGAGTTCATATGTTTCTGAAAAGTCATTGAGAAGTGATAAAACATCAGAAGAACTCTGTTCCACTTTGTTGGCCCATCTTTCAAGTTTTTTAATGTTTGCTTCGATCTTTTCTTTCACATAGAACTTGTGAACGTCCTTTCCTTGAAGCGTCAAACTGAGAATGTTGAGTGTACTGAAAACATCTGTCAAATATGCAAACTGTATTAGCCAGTTTTCATCATCTGACATTTCCAAACATTTGGTTACACATTTTGCTCCATCATCATCTTCCAATAAAAACAATTTTAGTTCTCACGAAGCTCAAACAATCTTGACAGCACTTTTTCTCTTGAGAGGAAAAGAGATATGTTCATGTCATGAGATATGTTCAATTTTCTTTACATTTCAACGGAAAACCAATTCAAAAGTATTAAATGTTGTTAATCTGTTTCCGCGACCTACCCAAATTGCCCTTGCGACCCAGTAGTGGGTCGCGAGCCATAGTTTGGGAACTACTGGTATAGAGGGATTATATGCCCAGCGGATAATAATAACATTGAATAATGAAATTTTTTTTCTCTAAATATAACATTTAGGTACCTACTGTATCTCCTTCAACCAGAAATCTAGATATTCACCTCCGTGTACTTGAACTAGATATTATCTAGACAACTATATACGATATCCTAGGCAAATATTAATAATTCTAAACCCTCATGTTGAGAGTTATGTGAAATTTTGAAGTATCTGCTTTTCAAATTTCGAAATTATTTCAATTATCAAAATGAATATGATCAAAATTGCTGTGTTTAGGTATTGTATGGATTTAGACTGATTAGATTAATGCTAATACTCTCAGAACAAAAGGTCATTCGTATTTTGACTTTCCTCGTTTGGAGTCCAACTTTATGTGGACATGCATCGTTTGAAAACAAGCGCTTTCCATTAGGAAATATTTTTATTATGTGTAATATTATCTCTTTTATGTCATAGTGTTTCATTAATTTTTTTTCAATTTTAGTTAAAGGTATCTAGTTTAGACTTAGTTGAATTGTAAGTATGTTAGGTTAAATTTATTTTGGTTTATATCTGCAGATATAGTAAAAGTGTGAATGATTGCTTTCTGTACATGGTGGATATTTAAGAAAAATTGTAATTGGGGGCTTTATTAAGGCAATACCATCAAAAACAATGATTTTTAGGAGTTTTATCTGATTATACATTAGTGTAATTCAATCTCAAAAATGACTTAATCAATTTGTTGCATTTTTCATTAATGTATTGTATAATGTAATAATGTATTTCACTTAAAATTGAGGGCTCAATTTATTGGAATTAGTTCAAAAATAAAAAGTTGAATCACTTCAAATAATCACGTCGAACACATATTTGTTGTAAAAAATGCCATGAAAATACTGTTCAGGTGATTTGGTTGAAACTTTGATCACCGAACGTGTATCATCAATACATATAATAATATCTAACTGATCATTGAATGTTTGTCTATGCGTTTGTGCAAGTTGGTCTCAAAAACTTTGAGTATAGTTTTCACTAATTTATTGTGAGGAACTTTACTCAACATACAGTGTTTGATTTATTTCAATAGGTTCATAAATAAAAAATTTATATTAATTTCAACATTTACTCATTTGAAGTAAAACTGTCATAATAATCTTCAGTTGATTTGACTTAAACATTAGTTAAGTAATTATATTTATAGTTTGTAAAACTATTTTCTAATAATTCAAAAATATTAGGCAAATACATGAGAGTATTTTGCAGATAGGAAATGTGGGAAAAAATAAAGTTCCAAGGTCCCTGCGAACGAAATCACGGACAACAGTTATTTCTCAATAAATTTTACAATAACTTAGTTTCACTTTTTGTTCCTATTCTAATTTCTAATTCATTCATTTGGATGTGCATGTGCAGATCTGATGAAGAATGATGTGTTCTCTACAAATCAAGCCTCTAAACCAAGTTGGATTAGATACACAGGAACTTTTTAGTGATATTTGAGTGGAAAATTAAGAAAGTGCATGTGAAACTCACTTTATGATTCAAATAAAACGATTATTTATTTCACATATCGCTGGAATTAAGTTCAACAATAAATCTCATACTTATATTAATGAAGATTGCGATAAATTGCATGTACAAACTTTACAACTAGGTATGAATTTTCTATAATACAACTGAAATTGCTTTGCTCCACTTCTCATGAAAATGTCACGCATTTATTGCAGAGAAGACTTGATTTCGTCTTCAACGTCCTAGTTCAACTATCGCTCTGACGTATAAGTTAATTCTATAACAATGGATTGACTATTTCATATGAATCATTAAATGGAATATGTAATGTGGGAAATGTTAAAACATTGATTTTCTAGTGAACAGAACATTTAGCTCTGGTGCTAATAAACCTTTTGGGTTCAATTATTTCTTAAACGGTATTAGGTATTTAGCTTGCCCTATTTGTTTGTTTGGGTCAAATTTAGTAATTTAAGTTTGATCCCCTTCCTGTTGACAGATTGATCTGATATTTGGTACACTCATTTATTTTTGATGTCAATACAATTTAATAAATTCTGTATCATTGTAAATCCAAGATGTCCGCAGCTACAAATTGGCGGATTTCATATTTTTCCATAACTACCTCCATATGGGTATCAAATGACAGGTAGAATAGTGGTACACTTTAAAAAAGATGCAAATTCAAGATGGCCGCAGCTACAAGATGGTGTATTACAAATTTTTCACAACCACCTTCATATGGGTATTGAATGACAGGGCGTGACTAGTAGAATAGTATTACATTTTGAAAAAGATGCAAATTCAAGATGGCCGCAGCTACAAAATGGCGGTTTACATATTATTTCACAACTATCATGGGTATTAAATGACAGGGCTTGACTAGTACTAAAGTAGTAAACTATGAAAAAATGCAAATTCAAGATGGCTGCAGCTACAAAATGGTGGATTACATATTTTTTCACAGCTACCTCGATATGGATGTCAAATGACAGGGCTTTACAAGTAATATAGTACACACTATGAAAAATATGCAAATCCAATATGATCTATACAAAGAGCTTTGTCAACTCGGAATCGGGATACAAGCATGGATCTCCCACCCAAGTCAAGATTTTGTACCGTATCGGGGACTGTGTGGCGTTAGGGTGGCTGAGAATAATACGTCGTTAGTGATACACCACCCAAGTTGAGATAAAAGGTTAAAACATACCGTGAACTGTGTGACATAAAGATGGATAAAAATTAGAAACTTTCAACTTGAAAATAAAATAAGTAAAACATTGTTTTTATGTTGAACTGTTCTATCGTAAAAAAAAGATAGTGAGGATGTACAAACTAAAAAATAATTCGGAAAGTCCTAGGTAGCAGTCATTACACCACTCTCCTCAGCAATCTACGGTATTGATCAGATAAAAAATGATAAAATCTGGGCGTATTATTAACATATTTACTCAGGTTACGCTATGCTCAATGATTTTATTGTTTTTCCATCTGATCAATACCGTGGATTGCTGAGAAGAGTGTTGGTGATGACTGCTACCTAGGAAATCCCGACTTTTTTAAATTTTTAGAACTAGAATATCTTCACCAATATTATCTTTTTTAATGAAACCGTTTAACATATTTTTTTACTTGTTTCATTCTGTCTATTTCTTTAACCAAATTACTTTCCCCATATTCGAGGATGAAAGCATTTTTTATAAGAACAATGTGTGTGATGGAAAACACTAATCCACTCACTCAAGTGAGTGGATTAATTGACATCCCTTAATTTTGAATTTTTGTGGGAAAACTTAAAATAACTTTTTAAAAATATTCAAGATTAGATGTATCGGATCTGAAATATCAGTAGTAGACATTTTGACTTGAGAGTAAATATTAATTTGTATTCGAATACATGTATTACTAGAAATAAATATATGTCACTATGCTTCATGATTCTTAAATCAAAACGTTTGTCTGAAATAAACCAGTCTGAATCTTGGAAAGATATATGCTGAACTGTCATAATTTGCAGCATTTTTTGAAGTTTCAAATTCTCCGTTTATAGTTATATCGCTATCAATTTAAAGAGAACACCTCAATGCCGTTTCATTTATTAACACAAATTATTCATACCACAAAATAACATTTGTTTACATTTTTCATGTGAAATGACCTCTGATCATTTCAGATAGCGATGTAGATGAGATAGACAAGTACCTATTAGTTTTTATATCCGTGAGTTATTTCGAAATTAAATAATCAACATACTCTAATAAAAAACGTCATATTGCAAAATAACTTTATATAAACTTGGCATGACGTGGCGTTTTTACCACATAAATGACTGATCCAAAGTTAAAAACCAGTCGGTTCAACCTTTCGGTTCACTCTTAGAAATGAAATGCAAACTGCTTGAACATCAGGTGGAATAGTCGTAACTTCAGAACTAGATAGTTATCAACCTCTTTTATGTTTGTCTCTTAAAATGGAAGTATTGTCAGTAAATACATGCGTAGACTTTTCCCCCTGTTTATTTTGCAACTGTTCATTATCAAGAAACGTAAAGGAGCAAAACAGTTGTATGTCGATGTCTCGAACATTATCAACTCACAGAATTTGTTTTTGATTTTTCCAACAATCATACCTGTATACAGAAAATAACTCAAAATATTTTAGATATCAGCCGATTTCCTCGAGTTCCTACCTCAATTGTGATTTTATATTTGTGAGAAGTGTATACGAGATGTGTATAGATGTGTATGCAAATCAAAGGTCCAAGAGTCAAGAGAATCAAATTTCATATTATTGATAGCTCGTGAGAATTGTATGTTGAATAAATTATTGAGAAACTACTTATTGAAAGTATTAATTATTCAGATTTTAATGCTCCTCTCTTTTTAACTCCATATTTCTATTTCCTGTTCTATTTCCATTATCTTACAAATTTTCGCATCTAAAATTATTCTTATATCACATTCTGAGGACTGATAAAAGTTATTTGATCTCAGAATGTAAAAAGACAATAAAATCCTTGATATCTAAAAAAAGACCGCACTTTCAAGCTAACAAATAGTGGAGCATTCCATATTAATTGAATATTACTCATTGTTAAAATTTTGTAGGTATGGCAGTTCTGGATTCTTGGAAAATAAGCGACTTCCGAACTTCAATTACATTTTTGTGTTTTTTATACTTATCTTATATAATACCTTTCTCAAGTCTTGAAAAAGCTCATATATTTCTTCTCCGAACTTAAGATACTCATAGAGTAATCCTTATTCGATCCTCAATATCAATTCAACTTTCATATTCCAAGGATCAATATCCGATATCAATTTTTTCTTATTCGGCCACACGAATAAAAAAATACTCTGTGTTATTCATTATTCAATATTAAAACTTAAACATACTCAATTCCCCGTCACATATGTAAAGGTCAGTTTAACTATGCAAATTATATCTAATAATAAGCTATGAAATTTGTCTATTACCATTAGTTAAATATTTTGATTGTAATGTAGCTACAGAATACAATTTTTTAATGTACCTATAATTCAACGTTACTCGCATGAGTTTATCTCTATGTATGACATCACACTTCATGACAACCAGAGTCTGTATGGACAAAAAATTATATAAATGTTGGCAAGGGCATTAATAACATTAGTCACCGCTGAATAAAAATATTGATGAAATAATTATCAGGTACCACATATTTCATTCATGGCCTATCTTTTTCTCAAGAACGGATCATTATATAATAAAACTTCCCTTTCGTTTTCAAGAGGAAATATTTGACACTCCTAGAGTGCTAATATGTCTGAGTCAGTGAATTTACAATTATTACTTACAAAATAATTCACCACAAAAATAGACAAAAATAGCTATTTATGATATGAGTGTTAAAAGTAAGGTTTTATTTTGTGAGTAAAAAAGTTTGCGAAACGAGCGTAGCGAGTTGAGCAATTCAACGAACAAAATAAAATTACTTTTAACACAAATATCATAAAAAGTTTTTTGTACAACTGTCCTGTTTTCATAACAAAATAGATAAATTTATTATTTCTATAAAAACAAATTTTGACATCTCTTGTCAGTTAACTATTTTCATGTTATCGCATTTGCTGTGAAGTGGCTGTGTCAGGTGACGCCTAATCACCTGGTCACCAACAAACAAGCACCTGCCAGACGAGGCAAAAATCATTCTTCTCCAGATTTACAACTCGA